>JARWCS010376788.1:0-10060 GCA_034783895.1 Geukensia demissa
AATTTGAAATGGATCCAAATATTAAAACTAAAGTTATTGATCGGAAACCCAACTGTCTACGGACGCCGACGCCGACACCGACACCGACGCCGACGCTACAGTCCTATTGAATTTCTTTTCAAAATCATAAATGTATGTCTTAAAAAAGAACTGAATAAATAATGTTTATATACAAGACATTTTCTCCTCAGTTTTGTGGTAATTTAGATTTCAGGTTTGATCAGTTGGCATTTTTCAAATTTCAGTCAAGTTTTTATTTATAGTCTTTAAGCCACAATGTCTACATGTACAGTATATAGTTTTGAACCACAGACAGAATTAGAACCTAAACTTACATTTTATTGAAACCACTGACAGAATCATAATAAAAGTCTACTCTCACTGACTGATATGTTTTAACATTAAGGCGATTAGTGAAATAGTGAAAATTTTACAGCACAGAGATTCAATCGGTGTCTCAGCAAACAGGAAGTAGACATAAGGGGAGACAACACCCTGATAATACTTTGGACCAAATATCAAATCAATCTAACATATACAAGCAGAGAAATCTTTTGAATAAAATTGACTTGTGTTTGAATGGGCTGATGGACGAACAGAAAGACAGGCAGCGGTATAACTTAATGCACCATCAGGCGGGGGCATAAAAAATACCTATTATGCCAGTAATTTAAAACAAAACTGTACACAAAAAAATACTTTTAAAAATTACCTCTTCCAACTGCTTCATAAGATTATCTCCCCTGTCATCATATCTTGTTGGTTGGGAGGTATTATAAGGCATCATTTCTGCATAATGGAGACTTTTTTTATTTCCATCACCACGATCGTCATATCTTGAAGGCTGTTCTGCATTGTAGGGCATCATTTCTGCATACTGAAGAGTGCGTGAATCGCCCTGGTCATATGTCCTCTCTGATTGGTCAGAGTTATAAGGCATCATTTCAGCATATTGGAGATTACGTGAACTTCCATCACTATGATCATCTCTTCTTATCGATTGACTGGCATTGTAGGGCATCATTTCAGCATAATGTAGATTTGGGGCACTACTCTGTAATTGAGTTTGAACAATATTTGGTGTAGAATATTCTACTGGCTGATCCCTATATCGTCTTCTTTCATTCACCGGTCGATTATCTAAGTTCTCTGCAGATGGTGCTCTTAGATTTCTTTGTCTATTCCTTGGTCGCTTATCTTCTTCGGGCGGGGGTAAAAATGTTCTTTTTACACTTGTTGGTCTTATATCCATCTCTGAAGCCCATGGGCGAGATGACCTTTTATGCACTGGCTCTTCGTAATGTGATTTTTCTGGCTGATCAAACGCTGTGTTTGTTCGATTTGGAATTGTGGGTATAGTCCTTTGTCGTTTTGGTGAAAATACTTGGTCAACCTGTGGAGGCTGTCTTGTGTATTCCATTTCACCCCAGTAACGGTCCATATCAATCTTTTTATGTTCTAACTTCCTTAATTTACTGTTGATTGTGGCTGTTGCAGCTTGATCTTCGGGAGGAATTCTCGATTCATCTCTGAAACAAGAAAGTTAATTCAATAAAGTATCATTTACAATGAAACTTGATTAAATTGATACCTGTTGTAAACTCAACGGCTGTATAAATGTGATGGCAAAAGGGTTTCCTTGCAATCCTTTCTGTGTTGGCAAAAGGTTTTCCTTGCAACCTTTACTGTGATGGCAATAGGTTTTCCTTGCAACCCTTACTGTGATGGCAAAAGGTTTTTCTTGCAACCCTTACTGTGATGGCAAAAGGTTTTCCATGCAACCCTTACTTTGATGGCAAATGGTTTTCAATGCAACCCTTACTGGCAATTTTCAGGCACTGTTGAAATGTCCACAAAAGGTCGCATGTGTAACATAGCAATTTTTAAGTCCCATTTTTTTTGTAAAACATTTGAAATTTATGCACAATTAGAAAATTTATATAATATAAAGATATCCAATTCTGAAATATTTCATATGGCAAAAGGGAGATAAGTAAGAAATTAAAGCTTGAAGATATGAAGAGTTACCTACCCTTCTTGATGAACAACTGGCAGAGTCAGTCGTTCCAACAGGGCTTTTCCCATGTGCATAGTGTCTTTGTAATCTTCGTCAACTTGATTTTTCAAGGGAGAAAACTGCCTCAAAACTTCATTCACAGTTATTTCCCTTGTCAAAGTCTGTGAAATTGCTATCAGGATCTTTTCAATGTTGTCAAGAATCTGTAAATAGAAACAGTTTAAAAGTTTTTTAATAATAGTTTTTTCTCCTCACTGACATCTAGAAAATATTGAAAAAATCACTATTTACTAATGAGTTAGATCTTGAATTATTATGATGATCCTTTCACTAGACCAAATTCCATTGGTTCCTTGAAGATTAAAATACCAAACTTTTGATTTGTAAAAAACTTGTAAATTGGTAAAATGAATGAGAAAAATTCTAAGGTTGACATATCTCACATTTTAAAGCAAGTTGTCCCAACATATCTTTGGACAACATCATTTTTTCAAAAATTTGTTCATTTTTTAAAATTATTTCATATTTTATGAAATGAACATTAACATATATTATTCCTCAAAATTTTAGTATTCAAGTTATAGAAATAGTCAAACTTGTCTTTGTGCAACCCTACAAGGAACATTGAAACATGGTCACTTACAAAAAGATGGTCTCTTATGACAAGTTTATACTCTATTACATTTTTCTTTACCTTTTCCACTGAAGCCATGAACATGGCGGACACTGTTAGTCTATTGGCCCTCTCGTTAGTTCCTTGTGAGAATCTCCACCATGCCTCCTCTAACCTTTGGGTCATGTCCGTGTTAGGTTGAAGGTCATGTCGTAATGACCTTCTCAAAACTAGAGCAGCCTGCAGTAACTGTTTCCCATATTCGTAAGTGCTCTGTTAAACAGAATTGAATAATTTTAGTCTCAAATATTGCCAAAATAACACAGAGAAAATGTATCCAATGGACACAGAAACTCCAGTCCTAGCAAACAGGAAGTAGACAAATGATGGACCTAAAAAGTGAAGACAGTGTACCAATCCAACATACACAGGCAGAGAAATCTTTGACAAAAATTGAAAGACGTACTAAGGAAAAAGTTAATGCCCCTGTGGCCTAAAGGCAAGGGCTTAAAAAATGTAAACAGAAAAGATGAATTTTAGACATCACTTTTCCCAATACACTTAAGTAAAAATTTTTACATCATATTTTTACTTTGTGTTTACTCCATGAATTATTAAAGACTGCAAAATCAGAAAGTTATGCCGAAATTAACAATTTAACAACACAACATTTTATTTTTTAAGGTGTAAATTTCATTATATATACAGGGAAATTTTACAGTGGAAACTCATTTATGTCCAATGAGTGTATTTCTTTCTAATTATTTATGGAGTTTTAATTTTCTGCCTATAAAATTTGGACTCTTACCAAGGTCAATTTTCAAGGGGGCTGGGGGCGGCCGGGGGTGTTAAACATTTACTTAGAATTTTGAAAATTGTCTTTGTGAGGAAATTTCTACTTTTGTAGGCAAGGTGTAGGTACATGTAAGGTTAGGCTTTATTTCACTAGAATAAGTTTTCATTAATTGGTAAAGAAAATGTTTGAAAATTGCCAACCAGTATATAACAAACACAGATTGAAATATGTCATCATTAGTGACATCATTTATCTGCTTCAGCATGGCAGAAATGTCAGTTTGTGGGCAAATCCTTCAGCTGTCTTGGCTTGTTTCAGGAATAAAAATAATTTTGTGTTTAGATATTTATCTTATTTTGATACATTGTGTACAACTATTATGCACAAATGGTTTTGGTAGAGAAGTGCATCCAATGTTTTCTGAGAGCAAAACTATTCAGAAAATGCAGAAAAGAAGCCATTTTTGTGAAATCATTATTTTTTTCATGAACTTTGAAAGCAAAAACAAGGTGATGCTACAAAATTAATACATTTTAATAATATAGATGTGATGTTTTGAAGTTACTTTACACACCTGTTGGTTAAGGGTCAAAATAAAGCCTTAGTGGACCAAACTTCTTTATGTGGGCAGTATGTTAATCTTGATGAAATTTTAAGTTTTTCCACAAAACTCCTTAAGTTGTCATTATATGATTTACTAACCTGGGCAGTAGTTTCAAATTTTTTATGATCATTCTGTAGTTTTTCAGCTTCTTCATGAGTTTTCCCCATGTTGGTGTGAGTGTTAGCCATCACTTCACATAACTCTAAAATCCAGGTTATTGCCTAAAAAAATTAATTATTTATTTTGAATGCAAACCCAGAAACTTAATTAAACCACATAATGAAGCAATATTTTTTTCATTTGTTTGCTTGGTTGGTGAACATTAAAAGGATTTTAGTCATAAAAGTCAATTTAAGCCATAAAAAATAATTTCTGGTTCTCAGTCTTCTCTCATCTTTTTGACACCAAAATAAAAATTGTCAATGAAGAGTAAATTAAAATCTCTTCCATGTCATTTTTGAGATTTTATCAAATTTTAAAAAGAACCATTGTAACTTTATTCTAAAAAAAAAACAGTAAAACAAAATTCTTATAGGATAGTTTGAATAGTTCAGACTAGCAAATATGAAAGAACAATTAATTTACAGAATACTGGGATAGCCATGATGATTGCCTAATTTAAGTTTTTGTGCAGGAAATTTCACTGTATAATCAGAATTTAGATCAACATTCTTATACCTGTTCTGCGTCTTGTTCGCAGGTACACAGTTGAAGAATCTGTTGTAATTTTAACTTCCGCACGTCTGCTAGTTCATCACACCGTAACTTCCTTTCCTGTAACTCCTCCAGTGATTGGTTGATATGTTTGATGTGGCGAGAATAATCCGGGGTTATGTCTTTTCCAGAAGCATTTTTGATTGGACGAGACATTTCATCCAATAAGCTTTGTCCATCACTTAGTGTTGACTGTGCTGCTATGTCTAAAAAGAAACAACACATATTGTGAATAAAACTCAAAAATGATTTTCCACTCACCCATGGATTATCTGCCCTTTGAATGAGCCACAATAAATTTCGTTTTTATGTGCAAATCTACAAACCATGTCTTATGTTCAAAGGTATAAAGTTTCATTGAAATCCATTGAACGGTTTAGGAGATGGCCTTACAAAGAACAGACAGACGGACAGAGAGATTCCTATATAACCCCCAAATTTGATTATGGGGGTAAAATAAACACAGTTCGAAATCTAAATTCACTTGCTGTTCAAATGTCAGATTTTTTTTACATGGTTCCTATATCTTATTAGAGATCAATCAATGCATGCAAGATTTCTGAATTGACAGCTTTTAATTCCCAAAAATGGATGAAAATTCAGCAGAGGTTATTTTCTTTTTTGTCAAACAAAAGTGTAATTATTTTTTACATTTATGCAAGGTTGAAGGAAAGATGTTCAACTTTTACAAAAATTTGTGTGACATTTTTAAAACTATTGTAATGCTACTTTTAATATAGGTTACAAGCATATCGAATTTGATGTAAACTGCAGGGGGATAGGCATTATGATTATCTAACTCTTTTATATAACAATAAAGGACTTTTCACTTGCATTTGGACTTGTATATTACAGTAGTTCCCCCCTTGAAAGGTCCTCATTTTGAAGGCCAGCTCTTTTGTCCGCCCAGATTTAATTTGCATTAATTCATCATAGTGCAAATTTATTTCTTTCAGGGGCCACTCTTTTAACCCAAACTGGCCACCCAAATATCCTTTCAAAATCAACAGAACATTGAACTGAAATTCCTCTAGAATATCTCATTCAAACAGGAATTTCCTTTTAAAAGGCCACATCTATTGAAAGACAACTTTCAAAATTTAATCAGACTGGCCTCTCAATAGAAGGACTTCTGTATATGATTTAGTTAAAACTTTGTATTAAACCTTCATCAAGTTCTTTCTTTTACTAAAATATACTCTGTTTATATACTGTAAATTCACAATTTATTGCATTAATTAATAACTTCACAACAAAATGCAAGATTAATTAATCGATTTTTAGAAAATCTGTTTGAAAATGTAGTTATAGATTTAAGAATATGAGTTCTTATTTTTGTGATTATCACCCAGTTGTATCATTCAAAATAATAAAAAACATTGCATTAATTTATAAATTTACAATAGTATGATTCTGTTTGTTTTTTCTACTAAGGTGCATCTTTCTGTTAGATAAAAGTACATGCAATTTTAAATTAATGCATGCTGGTATAAATTCTTTTAATAGGTGAAAAACACTTAAAGTTAAAAATATCTCAGTCTTACTTATAGCATCACACTTTTCTTCAAGTTCTTTCAGGGCTTTCTCTGCCGAGGACACATCCAGGCAATCTGGCTCCGAACATACCAACTCCAGTAAGTCGTCCAGCTTCTTGGAAAACTAAAATTGTATAAAATTAATAAATATCATGATTCTAACTTTTAAAACAAGTCTACCCTTGTTTTTCAAGGTCAGATTTTCAAACTTTTCATTGCAATGTTTACACAATTTATTTCATTATACAGTAACCAATTTAGGATTCTGTATAGCCTTAATCGGTCTTTCTGCCATATCAAAATTCAACACTTTTCCAGGATTTTAAAAATTTTTCTGAATTTCAAGGACTTTTCAAGGACTAGAAAATTCTAAATAAAATTCCAGGCCATTTCCAGTTTTCCAGGTTGTGTGGAGACAGTATACAGTTACGAATTTTGGTACCTGGAAAACTAATACCTCTATCCATGTGTATGAGAAAAAAAAACTCTTCTTAACTAGCGCACAAAGGCCACATTACCCATTAACAGTCTCAAACATTTGATTCAACTCGTCAACAGAATTAGTTCAAAGTAAAGTATTAATATTCATTTTTTGACCATAGTAAATGAATAAATGTTTTTCAAACATTAATTTGAAGTAGCACTATTAAAACCAATATTGCTTTGGTTAAAGGTGTCTTTAATATAATCCATATTGAACATTTACATTTCCATGGGTGCATTTTATTTAAGGGAAGAGTTACCCCTATTAGCTTTTTTTCAGATAACATGCATTTGTTTGTCAAAACATTGTTTAGGGTTGATATTAAAAAAAGCATTTTGACAGCTATAAATAAATCATTTTTTAATTGCCGTTTTTTGTAATATCCATTGTTTAAGTGACTTTCTTTTGTATTTTACTCATTTTTCTTGTTAACAGACCCATACACTACTCTGTCAACAGACTTTCTCTTGAATGTAGCCTTAAATCAATTGACACGAGTCTTGCAGAGCATTTAATACCCATTGAAAGAGTGAAACAGGGAAAGGACATTTGCTCTAAATGAACCTAAACATATAAATTTTTCTCCCTAAATGAGCCTAAACTTTATAAATATCCCCCTAAACAAATTGTAAAAGAATTTCCTGAAACATTCATAAAAAGAATTTAGTAGGCAAAACACACAAAATTCACCAAAAAACTCAGAATTTTATGTCAGAAGAATTTGAAAATATGTCAACAGTCAGGAATTATTATTAAATATTAAAACTAACGAAATATAATCATAGCACTGTAATATTATTCAAGACAAAGAACATTTTTAATGTGAAAGACTCTGAATTCATCATTTGTAAACAAGCCAATATAAATGTTTTAGCGGCTAACTCAAGAAACTCATTAGAAAAAAATTAATATACAATTTCAATCTCTATACTTACTGATTTTTGTTTCTGAAAGCATACAACAAAGTGTGTAAAACTTGTTTAAAGGGAGATAACTCTAACTTTTTAGATCAATCATTTTTGAATCTATCTGGTAAAGTGTATATTTAAGTCTCTTAGATCCCTTAAGGTAACCCTGTTTAGCATACAAAGCATTCATTCTTTACCTGTATACCATAGTGAAAACCTTAAAGTTTTATATTTGTTCCTGCAACATTTTTAGAGACCTCAAAGGAAGATTTTTTTTCAGTTTTAATTCAAATTCTATTGTGCAGTTGTCAGTAATTGGAAACACTATTAAATCTTTATACATTTACATACTTTATATAACTGTTTATAAATTAAGTTAAATAATAAGTACAATTCTCCATTCTAAGATGAAATAGTCCAACTTTTAAAGCTTATAATATTTGGGGGTTATATCTAAGAACTTCCTTTCAGTAAGCAGGTCTTGCACTTTTAAATATTTGCATTTCAAATTGGAATTTTTTAAAAATCTTAATAAATTCAAAACCATAAATTCTTGACAATTTCAGGAAAATATTTTGACATGAAATAACTTTCCACATGAATTGCAAATATTGAAATCTAATTATTACTGTAAGCATATTGTGAACCTGAAAGGAATTTTGTACACCTTCCCATAGTTCTCAGTGTGTGACAATAAACAACATTTAAGTTTGGTTTCAATTCAATTTACCTCTTGTGCAAGACGGTGAAAGCGGACTGAAGTTATAAGCAGATTTCTTCGTCTTTCAAGTCGACTTGCAAAACTTCTGAAAACGGTATCCATATAGTCGCGTGTTGATTTGATGTCCTCTGCACCAGCCGGATCTTCTGCTATCAGTTCATCTGCTTTGTGTCGCAGCTCTGCATACTGACCATATGTATCCTGAAAAGATATTGCAGTGATATTTGCACTAGATCTTGTATAGTCTGCATACTGTAAATGCAGAAATTATTGCGATGTTTTTATTATTGCAAATAATGCGACAGGATTTGTAATCACATTTATTAGAACTTGCATTCCAAACTTTTAGAGTTATGTTGTGTTACATCTTTCATAAAGCCACAAAAATAAAACTCGCATTATTGTCGCCTTTCCAACATCAAAATAATAAATACACACAAGAATTTTTTTAATTTTCAGTTAATCATTTTTAATGTTTCCGTAAAAAGTATGCCATTTATTGCATGGTAATGTGACAGCAGGGTTGAATTCATCATGACATTTCCTTTATAGTCTTAATAACAATCAACAGCTGACCAGACATCCATTTCACAAGAACCCATAAGAAACAGGCAAAAATCATTAGGTAATGTATGCAAATTGTGTAGACTTAACTCTTAGGAGTATTTTGTGAAATGTTTTACCTAAATGATTTCAATCCATACCTATTTCTTACAAAATTGCTTTCAATGGCAAAAAACATATTTTGAGAACTTTACCTGAATTGTTGCCACTTCAAGAACCACCTGCTTGACCTGTTGATCAGTCTGCAGTCAATTTCTCAAAATGTCTATTGTAAATTATGAAGTCACAATGAGTTTTCCTTTGAAGTTTCTACACTTATGATCAATCTTAGACTTAAGATTTTTTGTAAAAACCATTGCAGGAATGTGAAAGTGAGGAATATCTGTTTATCTTACCGTGCATTTAATTTCTAATTCCTCGTGACGTTTCCTTAATTCATCAGCAGTCTCATAGGAATCTCCAATGTCAGTTTGTGAAGCGAGGAGCTTTTCTCCTGGTCCAAGTATCCAACTCATGACCTAACAGAAAGAAATAAAAGTTGAAGGGATTACTCTCAGTTAATGTTTATTCATAAGAAATATATTTATCTTTTTTTCAATCAGGAGAAAAAAAGGCCCTCTGATGATGCACAGGCCATTCTTACAAGTTATTTTTCCCTGCAATAATATGCCTTTTTTTTCTGGCAACATCTGAACACAATTTAAAACTACAGTAAAAGCTGTCTTGAGAGACCAATCTTTTTTGGATGACTTATCAAAGGGTCTTGGCTCTACATAACTTATATTAGATAAACCTCTTTAGAGAGCCCATATCTGTCTTAAAAGATTATTTCGAAAAGGCAAAAAAAATGGACATGGAAGCAAAAATTTTATCTTGATTCTGAATTTTTTTGTGGAAAACAAGCTTTTTTGTCATTATGAAAACCTACCACTATGGATATAAGGTTATATGCATTTATTGAATCAGCCAAGCTTTTAAAGGAGACTGATTACAGTGGATTCCTCTTAATTGCATACCCTTTTTGTCTGGAAGAATTATGCAATTAACAGGAATATGCCTTTAACAGGAATTTTTAGTTTTGAAGTAAAAACAAGCCAATCAACT
>JARWCS010376799.1:0-10059 GCA_034783895.1 Geukensia demissa
ATATTACTGCATAAATTCTACAATTCCTTTGTAATTTAAAACAATTAATAAATGTAAGAATGTGTATAAAGGGAAGTAACTCTGATTTAATTTTCAAATTCTAAAATTAACATACAAGAGCAATATTTCATATATTTATTGAAACTGCCTCTGGAATGTAAATTTCACTGTTTACATGTCAGAGCAATATAACTGTAATAGATATGTCAATAAATCTATTTATGAAGAAATACAGAATAGATTTTGTAACTTTTTTACCACCAAGTTACTTGAAGATTTCATGTCTAACTTCGTTTATATACATGTAACCAGAAAATATACAATGATAACATTCTTGAAAGATTTTAGAATTATTCCAATGTTGTAAAGTTTCTGCATTTCCATTGGTCTTTTCAATATCTCATTTATAAAGTTTAGACAATGATTAACTCCTCTTGATGACACTTTGTAATGAAAATAGTACTTGAAAAATGGTATGTTTGTATTTCTTTGTTTTAATTGATTTTTTTGACAATTTACTTGATAATGATATTAATATCTTATTATTCCAATTTTAAAGATCTTGTTAGAAATTGGAACCAATTTGGTGAAATGTTCTTTAGGGTGCCCAGTGCAAAAATCTGGTATCCCACCCACCAATCAAAGTGTCAGCCATACAAATTCCATTTCTGTTCGTACAATAGCAAGATTATAATAAGTGAGGTCATGTAACCAAATATACACACCTGCCAAATAGTTCCCTTTGGCTTTGCTTTTCCTTATTTTGACTGTATTTCTCATTATTTTACAAATCATACACAAAAATTCAAAGAACAGTGTATGAATGAGTAAGATATGTTTAAACATAGAATGATGAAGGAAATTATGAAAGGAGTGTGGGTATGAAAATCATGCATATCTTGTTTATGATCATGTTTGTTTATATTGTATATTTTTTATGTGTGTGCTTTGAAATCTGTCTACTTTGAACATTTAAGCTTAAGAATAAGGCCAGTATTAGTTTGTACAGGCTTCAGCATATGCTATTTTGTTTCATTAATAAACATTCAAATCTGTAAGTCTTTCATATGTTCTTCAATGATTTTTGTTCTGTTGATAAAAAATTTTGAAATGAAAAAAACTTGTATTGTAGTAGTGCAATGAAAAGATTTTGTATGCTGCAAACGATAACGAGTAAAATTTTATTAATTTAAGTAATAGTCAGATGTATCATATGCCGTTATGTTCAAGAATATGATTAAAAAATTTGAATGGGATGTTGAATTTTATTATATATTTGGTAAATTTAAGCTCATTTGAACCAAAAATGGGTATTGCCATCATTTTACATCTGTTGTCCGTCCACATGTACTGAAAAATTTCTCAGAAACCTCTGGGCCAATTAGAAGCAACTTGGTGAAATGGTCTTTTGGATTCCCACTGCCAAAATTATATATGACATCTCCCCCTTCAATCAATATTACAGCTAATATGGAAAATATATTAATGCCAATAGATGTTTTTTTTAAAAATCTCTGAAACTTGTAGTATCTGTGCATGTACAAAGGTTTAGTGTGGCTGTCAAGATCTTCATATTGAAAAAGTCTGTACTTTGATGTAACCTATATATTCTTTTAAAATCGTAATTCACAATATGTCCAGTGTGGTCCTGTGGTGAAGCATGCAGACAGTTAAAATATGAATATATATTTTTTTTCTGAACAAATTTAAATCTGTAGGTGACATTTTCAAAATGTTGCCATTTTTCTCTTTTTTGCCCCATTGTTTGATTGTATTTTAAATTTAAAATGTCACACATTAAACTTTTATTAGAATATTAATACAAATTTATATCTAAATTGAGCCCTCACCTACCAGTAAAGTATATGTTTAATACGGTTTATCAATAGCAGTATCCTCTTATCAAGGTAAATCACATGTCTGGCTAAAATTGAAATTTAAAATAAGAAACAGGTAATATTAGACCCGATATTGAGTGAACAAAATGTTCCAGAAGTTAGCCCTAGTCCTTTTAGTAGGATGCATGGTCCTTAGATGTTGCCTTCTCAGAAATGTATCATATTATACCAGGTGTAGATAAATTTGTAGATGTCTGAAATTTCTTGTTTTGTTTGTTGATGATATCCTTGTTTTGGATTTTAAATCAATAAGCTATTGAATTGAATTGAATTAAATACCCTCCAACCAATCAAGATGGCTCCTCAGCCAACCATAGTTTATCATGGGACCTGATGTAAAATTCACCTTAAAATCTTTCTGTCTGAAACTGCGGAGGCAATTAGAACCAAACTTGAGTACAATGGTGTCTGGCTGATCCTTTCTTAAAATATTTTATACAGCATTCCCACCGACCAACCAACATGACTGCCGAAGCCATACCTAGTTTACCACGGGACCCTATTTGTTTATGGAAATACTTTTACATTCTTCTATCAGATAAAAAATAGGAGATGTCGTTTAGCTATGAGACAGCCATCAAAAGAATTTAAAAAAACTAACCATCCTATGGTTTCCTTAAGGGTTTCAACAAGGAACACAGATCTATTATATAAGACATGGTGTAAACGGCCCTGAAAATAAAATGTTAGGCTATCAAAATGTAAAAATTATCGGTAAATTCACCTTAAAATTTTAAATGAGCAACAATTAAAACCAGAGGCTCCCAGGAGCCTGTAATCGCTCATCTGACGTACAGTTGCCAAGACCAAGTTGATATTAAATTGATTTAATTTTGGTTCCAATAGACCAAGCTGTTTTAGAAAAAAGATTTTTAAATGAAAATATTAGAGATCTGTATGAAACGATGTTCAACTGAGGCAGCCATCTTGGTTGATGAGGGGGAGGAATGCCGGACACAATTTTGGTATAGGACCATTCTTTCAAAGTTTGGTTCCAATAGGCTCAGTAGTTTCAGACAAAAAGATTTTCAAGTGAATTTCCCATAAGGTCCTATGTTTAACTAAGTTTGGCTGTGGTGGCCATCTTGGTTGGTGGACACGGGAAGCCGGACACAACTTTGGTAGAGTACCATCTAAGGACCATACCATCAAAGCTTGGTTGAATTGGCTCAATAGTTTCAAATAAGAAGATTTTAAAATGAATTCCCAATAGGGTTCTATGAAAAACTATGTTTGTCTGTGGCGGCCATCTTGGTTGGTGGGTGGGGATGCCGGACACAATTTTGGTGAAGACAAGCTAAGGCCCATTCTAACAAAGTTAGGTTGCAATAGTCGCAGTAGTTTCAGACAAGAAGATTTTCAAGTGAATTCTTATAAGGTCCTATGTTTAAATAAGTTCGGCTGTGGCAGCCACCTTGGTTGGCAAACAGGGATCCCAGACACAATTTTGGTAGAGGAATATCTAAGGACCATTCCACCCAAGCTTGATTGCAATTGGCTTTGTAGTTTCAGACAAGAAGATTTTCAAATGAATTTCCAATAGGGTACTATGTAAAACTAATTTCGGTTGTTTCGGCCATCTTGCTTGGTGGGAGGGGATGCAGGACACAATTTTGTTAGATGACCATCTAAGGACCATTCCACCAAAGTTTGTTTGCAATTGGCTCAATAGTTCCAGACAAGAAGATTTTTAAAATATACCACCACCTTTTTCTATTTTTAGTAACAGCAGCCATCTTGGAAGGAGGGTGGTAATGATAGACACAATTTAGGAAGGATATCATCCAAGGATCATTTCAAGTTTGGTTAAGATCAGCATAGTAGTTTCAGAGAAGATTTTTGAAACTAATCCCCACTTTTTTCTATTTTTAGCCTGGTGACCATTTTGTTTGGGGGTCGTGGTCATTGGACAAAATTTAGTAAAAAAACACCCAAGGACCATTAAAGCCAAGTTTGGCTAAAATTGGCTCAATACTTTCAGAGGAGAAGATTTTTCAAATTTCATCCCTCTTTTTTCTATTTTAGCCCGGCGGCCATTTTATCTGAAGGTCGGGGTCAACGCACACAATTCTGAAAGAGGACCACCAAAGAACAATTGCTGCCAGGTATGGTTCAAAATGACCCAGTGGTTTCAGAGAAGAGGAGCTTTAAAGAAGAGTTTACAAGGACGGTTGGACGACGGACAAGTGATGGCAAAAGTTCACATGACCTTTTAGGTCAAGTGAGCTAAAAACGACGCTATCCAAAGCACTTCAGGTTCCTGGTTTAGGACAGCACGTCAATTATGTAGTTGTGTTAAACATGAAAATATGTAGTTCCATAGAACCAAAATGTGATGGAATGATCCTTGGATTTTGTCGGCTATCAAATTTTTGTACAACATTAATCTTCAAAGGAACGAAAATTACCTGGACGGCTGTTTGGAAAAACTAATTCTCTACAATTATGCATGTGTCTTTAAAATTAGCCGATTAAATCAGATAATGTAATAGTTAAATTAGCTCTGATACAAGCCATATATGTTTACTAGAGGAGTACAACCTTGCTTATAATGCCCAAGGTGAAGTCACTGCAGGCTCCTGGGAGCATCTGGTTTTCCTAAGAGTACAAAAAAAGAAAAGATTTCTGTAAAGACAACATACCGTATCTTAACTATACATTTCCAATGAAAATAACACAAAAGCAACGAGAAAATGTGCTTTCATGAATTATAAAGCAATGTTTTGGTTTTTATAGGACAATGTATTGTAGGAACCCTCATTTTATAGATGAAAAATTACAAACTTAATTTCAACTTCCTAGTGAAATTGCTCAAGATTTCTTAAATAAATGTAAAATATTTCAAATCACTGGTTTAAAATGTGGTAGTTCAAGATTCCAGCATAGCAAAATAAGCACTCAAATCCAACCAAATCGAAATGAGAAGCAAAGTCCGACGACAGGGACAACTACTAAGAGCAATACTTAATATTCCACTACTTTATAGGCCACCAAAAGACTTCAAAACCCAAACATCTTTTGGTTTCCTTATGGGCTTCAACAGTGAACAAAGATCTTTACCATAAGATTGTCGGCAAATTCAGCTGAAAATTTTAAGTGGGCAACACAATATCCGAAGCACTTCAGGTTTCTGTCGTGGGACAGCACGTCAATTATGTTTTGGTGTTAAACATGAAACTGTGTAGTCCAATGGAACCATAATGTGATGGAATGATCCTTGGATTTTGCCGGCTGTCAGATATTGGTACAACATAAACAGTCAGGATTACTACCATTTATGGAATGAGGTCATGAAAGGTCAAATAGCCCTAAAACTCTTAATATTTGTCCGGGGAAGAATCTGACCATGGAGATGAAAGATATTAAAGGTTTGAATATATAATCCCAAAGTCTCATCAATTTTCTTTGCTCGGATTTTATCCAGCAACCAAATGAAACTTTCTTACCTGAAACAAAAAGAGAGTTCAAAGTTTTAGCAAAATGTTAAATTCTCTTCATGTTGTTTAAAAATTTCCGAAGAAGATTATTTGCTTCAGTATGGTTACGAATGTTTTCCGTTATGATACAGAGATTTGTCTGCAACTCAATTTAGGGTGAATATGAACCCCAGTCCCAATTAGAATTATTTTTAAAAACATATACATTTACAAAAAATACCTAATCTGGAATTTCATTTCCAATCCATGCACAATTTTTACAATTTATAGGTGCAGGTCGCTACTACAGTAATAAAAGATCAAGGTAATCCCTTTTCCTTATAAATTGTGCATCTCTAAAAGTTTGTCATATTTCAACAAATGATTCTATGAGTGTGGATAAAAATACGAAATTTTGAACAGACATTGAGAATTTTTGTATGCTATATGTACATTTCCAGGCGTAACCTCTCACCAGTAGCGTTAGAACCAAAACATAGGAAGTCCAAGATCCAAACATAGCCAGATAAACACTCAATCCAAACAAATCGACATGGGAATACAAATTCGACGACAGGAACAACTACTAAGTGCAATACTTTTCGAGGCCTTTCCATATTTTCAATGTTTTAGAATTTTAACCAATGCAGCAAATTTCTGTAAAACATTGTTTGAAAAATTTCATGTCAGACAAGTCTGACAACTGGGCTGGTGAATACCCTGATGGTCCACCAGCATAGGGATCGAGATCGACCCAGTTGTTTCAAAATACAAAATTACCAATTTTGAACAAATATGAAGAATTTCGGTATGTTATATGTACATTTCAAAGAGTAAGCTCTCATCAGTATCATTAGAACCATCACATGACAAAAATTCAAAATTACCAATGTTGCAAAATATGGAAGTCCAAGATTCAAGCATAGCAAACGAAGCAATTAAATCCAAACAAATAGAAATGGGAAGCCAAATCCGACGGCAGGGACAACTACTAAAAGCAGTACTTAATTTTCCACTTAGTTTATCTTCAAATGCATTTATTGTTGAAATTTTAATGTTCCACCTTAAGTCGACGGGGCATTAAGTTTTACCTGTACGTCTGTAAATTTTGGTCAACTTAGATTTCTCGGCTTGTGTATTATGGAATGTTTTGATATAGGGTCTGAAGCATTGGAAGAGCGATTTGTACCGTGTCTCCAATTTTCAGATGCGTAATATGTCTACTTCCTGTTTGATGGGGCGGAGGCATCTGGATACATCTTCCTTCTGTTTTACTTGTCAATTGTTTCATATGACGCCTCCAAAATTTGCAAGTAGAATCCAACGAAGTTTATCTTTAAAATGCATCTTCTTTGTGCCTGTCATAAGACAAATTGTTGCTCTTGGCAAAACCAACTTCCTATTGCTTGTCTAAAAACCATAACTTATGCGAAATAGTCCAAAATTTTGAAGGAAGTTCATAATACGATCTTTCAATGTTAACCAGTGCTTAAATTATGGCATGATAGTCCATGAAGCATCCATCCAAAACTTGTAAATCTCAAACTTCCTGATGTTGCTCTAAGACCTTCAATTATGAGAGACATACAAGTAGACAATGAAAAACAAGTGACACTTAAACATAAAAACAATGACATTCAATGAAATTGGCTTAGATGTCGCTGTCTTCATGTTTTTAGTGTTACTCGTTTTGCATTTTTGACTTATTTGGTTTTTATATTTGAATATCATCACATTTTATTTTTTGGGATCTTTTACAGCTTGCCGTAGGATGTGGACATGGGTCAATTATTGAAGACCTTTTTTAAGGGGTAAGGGTGGGTTGTGGTTTTTTCCTAGACAGATTTTATTTTAGTTTTTCGCAGCGTTTAGTCATATTTTTTTTCAAAATTTAATATTAAGCTATATGGGGAAACTTGCATCAGAATATTTTGTTGGTGAAAAACCATTACCCCCTCAATTTCAACCAATCTTTGGTGTGATAGTCCTTGGTTTATCATTTGGTAGTTAAATCTCTTCTTAAGAACCTTCTACCTTAGTTAACTAGACTGAGACTTTAAAGGAATATTAAATAAAATTCATTTACAAAGATTTCACATGTAAACATTCTATTTTTCTACGAGAAATAAGCTAAACTTGCATTTGCAGAATGTCATGAATTTTGTAATGATTTTCTGACAAAAAAGGGCTCAAACTTATCTCTTTGAATCTTCACCTGATAATAAAATTAAAAAAAAAAGATCGTAAGTTTCTCGTTTTCGAATTAGACTATACTTAAACATGTTTACAAAATAGTTTTTCGTTTTCCATTTGGTGTTATAAAGTAATTCAAGAAAAGCTATTTACAGGCAGTTAAATTTGGCTTTTTTTCACCCGAAAACACACTAGTCTACAAGAAAATATTCTGATCTCACATTTTTAATATTGAACACATGATTATAATATTGTCTCACATGTTATATATGATTGTGAAACATTACGTTCAATTGAATATTCTGTAATTAAAATATAAGCTATTTTTTCCTAATAGTTTCCAATACATTTCTAAAATCATTGAAAGGGCAAAATATTTGTACCCAAAGAAAAGGAAAAATGTCACCTACATTGTTTGCGTCAATTTTCTACAATTTGCTATATACAAAGAACACCTTTTACACATTTAAATTTTGAACCTTATATTCAACTGTTCATCCTCTGAAAATCCTTTCTAAAAGAATATTTTTTATAATAACAATTTATAAGAATACATATCTTTAAGAGTATTATCACCTTGCTCATCAAAAAGCAGTAAAAAATACAAACAGTGTATAACCATGAACTACACAGTTAGGAATTGTTTTAGTTCTTAATATTTATCAAAGACTTTCTTCCATATTCTAAAACAATTGCGCCGTCTTTCATCTTAACTTTCATGTAGTTCATGCTCTTCTCAAAAACATTCAGTTTATTGTAAATATTATCCATTAAATCAAGTGTTTTGGAATTGTTGGTATATACCTGCATTAACATTATTTGCATTTTCTAATTTTGGGTTAATTATGCTTATATTTGCAAAAATCATCTGAAGCGCAAATCAAGGGTTGTAGTACGTAGTTGAGTAGTTGAAGCTATGACAAATGTTGCACTACACAGTACTGTTTCCGTAGCTGACATTGTAGCAGAGTAAGTAAGTTGCTCCCGAATCGAAGTACTTTATCTTGGATAGGGCCTCTAGAGTTTAGTTTGACTAAACTGTTTGTATTTTGTTCGACAAATGACCCAGCAACTGCGCCTATAGAGTTAATATTTTGTTGAATAAATTCACGTGCAATTGAAATAATTTGGGACAGGTCCACAGTTTTGTTTATATTAACTGTTTTGCCCGTTTTTCTTCGACGACGACCGTTTAACTCCTTAGTCCTATTGAGCTGATAACAAGTCATATATTCATCTGGGAGCCACCGCGACACAGAATTGACTAAAGGTCACCTCTATAATCGTGTAATCACAATAAGTTGCATCCCCATACTGATTATTGCCCTGTCTAGTTCGCCTTTTTTAATCATAATCTAAACAAATTGGTTTTCTTTGTGTAATGCATTATTAATTTATGCCAAAAGTTCAAACAATTTGTAATTTTGTCAGATAATTTTCAAAACGTAAACATTCCCTCGGCTATAAAGAAACGAGTCAAAATTATCAACGTATATGTATATAAACACGATAAATATGATTAATAAACCCGGATGCACTTATATATCATGGACAAAAAAATGCCAAAGGAGTGCATTGTTTTCTCTAAAGTAATTAATATCTTCAATAAAACGCATCAGTAGTTTTTTCGGCTTAAAAATATATACAGAATCATTCCAGTGTAGAATACCCCCATGAGAGATCAGTAGTGCATAGTCCAAAGAGACAAGACAAATTTGAAACAAACTTAAAGACAAAACGAAAACAAAAAGATCAACAGGAAAAACAGGAGTGGGATTAGGTGCTCTGGAAGGGTAAGCCTCCCCTGTCTTGCGCGCAACTTAACACGTCTTCAATTCACGCAGAATCAGATCTTTCTCGAAGATTTCAATGTTCTTATAGCCCCTGTTATAAGAGTCACAGTATTTTGAAAAAAAAAACCCTTAAAAGTATCACATGGAATGTTATCTTTAATTTGGTCCAAAATATTTATTTTTCTATATTTTGAGGTAACTTCACCAAAACGTCAAAATATAAAAAGTCTAAATTATGTATAAATAGTTAAAGCAAGTCTGGTAAGATGTAATGAATATCAATTCCAATGTTGCATAGTGCCTGTGCTAGTTCAAGAATTCCCGGGGTTCCTGGGTGCTCATTTCGCCATTTCCCAAGTATATTTCGATTGATTTTGACTATTCGTTGTCCATCTTCCTTCATCTGAAGCCAAACGGATGCATCAATACCAAGCAAAACAGCAAATATAAGGCTTTTCTCAATCACGTGATTGGCGATCATGTCCAAGTCTTTGTCAGTCGGTTTTCTGGTACTAGTCTCGTAAGACAAATCTAAAAAGAATAAGTTGTACAATACAAATGTCGACAACATAAATTAAACATTACTATTACCTCCTTCATTCAGCATCTCTTCTAAACGAATCATTCATTATAAACCAAACAATTAAGAGTCATTTTATCCTTATTTTTTTAATTTGAGTGGTTCTTTTGCTATATTTGAATCTTTGACTTCCTATGTTTCGGTTCTAATGCTACTGATGAGAGGTTACTCCTTGAAAT
>JARWCS010376810.1:0-10059 GCA_034783895.1 Geukensia demissa
AAATTTGAAATGGATCCAAATAATAGAACTAAAGTTATTGAACGGAAACCTAACTGTCTACGGACGCCGACGCCGACATAACATAATACGACCACAAAATTTTTGCGGTCGTATAAAAACTAAGGCAAATGCAGTGAGCTCACAAAATATTACCCCTCCAGTTCTAATATAATGGCAAAGTCATAAATGCCTTTTGATTGACACATAAAACAGGAGCTGCACAATGACCCTGTGTAATAATCACTCAAACAAAAAAGATGGTGCACAATATCACATAACGAATAATCCCTGTACATTTTCTCAAATTCTATTTGGTAGTTTTTTGGAGTAGCAAATGGGAGGTAAGTCTCTGAGGTATCATTTGCAAGTTGTGTTTTGTAATGGGAAATCCCAACATCACTCAGGTGGAAATTCAAAATGGGAAGTGACCAATTGTATCACGTAACAAAGAATTCCTGAAGGTTTCAAGGAGTAACGTATGGAAGGTGGGAATACCCACAGTATTATGGAAAATCCATGTTTTACTATAGGAAACCTCAATATCATTCAAATCAAATCTAAAATCAGAGGTGCAAAACAATATCATACCAAAAACTCCATGAAAATTCCATCCATTTTCATTCAGTAGTTTTCGAGGAGTAGCGGATTGGAGGTAAGAAAATACCCCTACGGCATTATGGCAAATATTGTTCATGTGTGCTTTCTTTAGATCAAACTCTAAAATAGTAGGTGCACAATAGAATCAGTTAAAGAACCCCTAAAAATCTCATCTAATGATATTCTGGGCCATTTTCACTTGTAATTCGGGTAGGATCTCTTGTTGCACATGAACATAATAGTGTAAGTATCTTGGGTTAGACTAAAGCATTGGAAGTATGCAGCCAGGACAGAGAATTTGTAAATACTGAAATCCCATTGGTCGAATTTGTCACCTCCATATGGAAGAGTCAAACTCTACCGAACTCAGAAGAAGCAAAGTTTAGTAGAGTTCTAATGGCACGCATAAATCATCCAATCAGCAAAATGTTAACAAAATGGCTCAGATTAGACTCGACTCTAGAGTTTAAAGTGAAAACAGCCCTGTAGTTTTCCTAGGAGTAGAAATGGAATGTTGGAACTCTCATAAGGTGTTTGGACATAGTCGACATTTTGGTATGGGAAACCCTAAAATCAATCAATCTTGTCTTAAAAACTTACTTTCAGGTCAATGTAGACTTATCTCTATTTTAAATAGACCACTTAATGAATTTTTAGCAGAACTTGATCAAACACAATGCTTCAACAGACTGTACAAAATCATCTTTTTCTAAAAAGTTCTCATGGGCATCAACCAACTACTATGATCTGTACAGAATCAGCTTTTTTCTATTAAGTCCTTCTAATCAATACACACCTCTTGAACCTTATATGGAATGCTTGTGACTGTTCCTCGAACTTGAATTTGTCTAAAAAGTAAAGATTCTGTCAACGTTTCTGCCTCAAATCCTAACAACATACAAATCACTTCTAAAATCTCCTTATCACTGGAAGTCAAGTCACTTTTTTCTCCTTCTACATCTTCAAATTTTAAATTTCCTAAATATAATACTGCTGAAATCACAGAAAATATGCCATCCACCATTTGTGCAGGAATATTTAACACATTCATGGCCAGTCTTAACCTATCAAACATGGTGCCATCATTTACATTGTCTAACGTTGTACATCCACTCTGACTCAAATAAAAATAGGAATCTATAGGCTGAACAAAAAACTGTTCCCTGAAATCGGCACTTGCATCTGCACCAGCTATAAACTGATAAAAAACATGATAGTTTCGTTCATTTTTAGACTGGAATGTTATCCTAGACTGTTCAAGTAAATAATCCTGCACAATACATCCTTTAATCTGTGACATGTCATCAAAACATACTTGCATGAATTTTCCAAAACGACTGGAGTTGTCATTTCTGACGGTTTTAGCATTACCTGAAATATAAGTAATAAATATTTTTTATTTACATTTTTCCACTGGTACTATAGAATTGTGCTGCAGATTTTAGAAGTGTCAGTGTCACACTGACCAGTTTTTGTCACAGACATTATATTTAGTTATACAAAATATCAATTAAAGTACATTTATCATGTATAAAAACAGAGCAAACAGCACAGAATGTGAAGAAGTCACTGATAACAGTCATGGAAAAAAGTTTTGTTTCATCTAAAGTCTACTGTGTTGGGCAAGTTAGGCCAAAGGAAACTGCCATATAACAATAGCCAAATTGTGCACATAAAATAACATGCAGACTTATTTCTTAATAGCTTTATGAATTAACATCCTTCTGTAAAATAGCTGTTATGGAATGAAATAGTCTATACCCTTATAATATTATTAAAGTGATGACCATACTCTAAACAGAAAATCACCAACAGATGAAAAACATTGACTGATTGATTGATTGATTATTGTTTAACACCACTGCCTTATTAAACCATATTGTGGCAATGAAAAACATTCAACCTATGGATGACTGGAGCATGGATTTAATGTAAGTATCAAAGTCAGCCAATGAGGAACCACATGTGTATGCTGCAATCTTAAAGTATTGCATGATTCATTTTCAATAGAGATTAAAGACTTTCAACTTTGTAGTGTGCCCAACTAAAAAAATGCTCAACTGGTGAACATGAACCAATTGTTTAACCTGTTAAATGGCTATGTCTGAATCTTTTAGCAGGACAGGAGAGAACAAACTGGTCATTTCCACTGAAATAGAGGTAGAACACAATTTGTTTCCAAAACTTCTGACCAAGGATTGGGACCAGGGTGACCTTTACACTGAAGTACATCACTTTAAGTCCATGCAATTTGTTAGAAAAAAATCATGCTCTACTGTTCAAATTTATACAAAAATTTCTACAACATAAATGTCTGATAAAACACTTCTGAAAACAAAAGATATCATTTTTGCTGCATTTGAAATTAATTCTGATCAATTTTATAGCCCACTCAAAAGGGTCAGTCTGTTCGAACTATTTATTCGTTTGTTTAATTTATCTCATGTTGTTACAAATACTGTTTTCTTTGTACATACTGTTAACAGATTCTAAAATAGTTGGATGTATTGTTATAGCTCTTTACAGGTCTATTTTACATACTATTGGTTGTACATATGAATTCAAATAAATAAATAAAATATATTCTTCATAAACTTCTATAAAATAAACTCTTTTATACTGTATTATATAACAGAATCTTGTAAGGTGGCAGTTTTTGAGCATTATACAAAAAAGCATCAAATTATAAGTGAATTACATCCTGATTTGGTAGCAATATTGTGGGCAATGTCAATTACTACTGAATTATGCACAATTCTATGAGTTCCTGTTTATATTTACAATGGGAGTATATGTTACATTTTCTAAACTTTTATTTACATTAATATCCTGATATATAAAAGTGTACAGGATACTCTATTTCTATAAGTGACCTAACACACCTATAATTCTTCCTGGTTGAATTGGCTAAATACAGTTTAGGAAATCATATGATTTAAAACAAACATTTTTAAAAATTTTTGAGTCACAAAATCAAATCAGTTTTAATTAATTGTTGTGAATTTTATTCTCCTGACAAATTTGGTTTGAACTAACTTGAATATATTTTGAAGACTTTAAAAAAAATTAACATATTTACAATTATATTCTTGCAGTCTTTTGAACCTTGTAGAGAAGAAAACAGACTCTTTATGCAACATTCTTAAAAAAGATATATTTTATTAAAAGTAACATTCATTTATTTCCCATTCTAGAGGGAGATATGATGATTTGTTCACTGGCCAAAATCATGTTTCTCCTGCTGAAACATGACTTGAAGGGATAAATAAGTTTTCTCATCTCCTCTGCAATGGGAATTTAATATTATATTCCATGCTATCAGCATTGAGACCATTACTGAACTTTCCAAGTCCATGTGCAAACCTTCTTTCAATAATGTTGTCAGAGGGGAATATGATAGGAATAAGATGCCAAGAGGGAGGCACTATTTTTTGTTCTCTGTCAGGTGGTATTCCTTCAACCAATCAGATAACACCCTCATATCTAAAATTTTAATACAGTGGAATAATATTTTTGTCAAGGCAAGTCAATTTGATAAAATCAACGTCATGAAAATGTCACTACTAGAAATACTCTTTAAAACTTGAAGGCAGCAATGTCACTGGTCGACATTGGAACAGAAGGCAGCCAGATCGTCAGAAGTGGGTTTGGATTCGCTGTCACAAAATATATACATGTACTTTAAGTCAGTGAACAGCAAGATTATTTGTTGTTGTTTCTTATTCAATGCTTTTATAATAGTGAATTTGTGTGTCTATCTACTACCAGGTTTGTTAAGGCAAACGTCACAGAAATTAACCTCTATCATTTGTATGTGCTTGTCACACCTTTATTTACATGTAGAGTGGTCAAAACTAATCATATTTTATGTAATTTCATTTTTATGGTATGTTTTTGTTTTTGTAAATGTCTGAAGGTTGACACACCATTATACCAAAAGTGAAGATAATTTTAAAATATACCTTAAATTTAAATAAATATATTTTATTAATAATTTATATTCAGACATTCAAAAAAATCTTCACTGTTAATATTGTAGGTGTCTATAGGTGATTTTGAAAATCAGAAATTATTTAATGATTTATAATTTCCAAGATTTCATGAGAGTGAAATGTGACATTGAAAATGTTCATTTGTGTTAAAATTAAGATTTTTTACAAACCAGAAAGATTGATTGATTGAATGGTGCTTAACGTCCAGTGGCAAATATTTCGTGCATATTCAGGACGAGAGCATGTTAATGATGAGTGATGATGAATGGACCCTGCTTTGTACTAGACCGACAAGCTGAGCCGGATTTTTAACGTGCTAGCTCACGAAAGCTACAGTCCGCATGAAGACATGCCATTTTACCCAGTCACATTATTCTGACTATGGGCCGACCAGTCTTTGCTCTTACTCCTGAATGCTGCGTTCTTAGCGGAAAAGCAGCAGATACCAATTTTAATGTCTTTGGTTTGACCCGGCCGGGAATCGAACTTACACCTTCCGCACCAGAGTCGAGCACGCTAACCATTACACCACCGAGTCGGTAATTTTCGTTGCACATTTAATTGCTTAGTAATAAACACATCCAACGGTCATCCTGTCACCATACAAGAACTATCGATTGAAGACGTCAGTAACTTTTCTTAACCAGGGAATGTTGTGAAAAACATCAGCAGGCACAGAAAAGGATATAAAATCCCACATCGGAAAAGCTAGATACGCCTTTTCAACACTCATAACCATTTGGAAAAACATACGTCTGCCCACAAAAACCTAGCTTTTCAACAGCAATGTGATCTCCGTCTTACTATACGGATTATTGACGCGGAGGCACAACAAGCTGCAAGTCTTTGTTTACACCTGCTTAAGACAAATTCTCCACATCCGATGGCTAAAGAAAATCTCCAATAAGAACCTCTGCAACAAAACCAATCAACCCCAAATTGCCATGATGATCAAAAAGAGGAAATGACGATGAATTGGTCATACTCTCCGGAAGGATCTAAAATGCATTGTCCGCCAGTCTCTTGACTCGAATCCTTAAGGAAAAAAAGAGGGCAAGACTGGTCTTGACATTGAGGAGAACGATGGTCAAAGAATTGAAGATCATCAACAATTCTTGGAATGAAGCAAAGACGGCAGCACGGTACTTACCCAGATGGCGAAGAGTGGTGGATGCCCTGTGCCCATTCCGGTGAAGAAGATTAAGATAAGAAAACAGTCATTTCCTTATTGACACATAGTGCATTATCAGATAATAATTCACCAGTGAATAGATAAACAGACATATAATATCGACAACTAAATCACTCATAGCTCCATCAAAGGTAGCCGGGCAATAGATAGAAGGCAATTAACTGTTAACCCGGCAATAGAACAGTTTAGGGAAAAATAGTGCAACTACCCGGTATTTATGATAAGTTATCAAATTGTTCCAGCGCATTAACATATATTTTTCACATAATAAGAAATGTCATAATTAACTGTCAACAGAAAGACCAGGTATATACCTGTTGAGGAATGATTAATAAAATAAATAACGAAAAGTGATACATACTTTATAAAAAAAGTAAAACAAAACAAATAGATATATAGGAAGAAGAAATAGTAAATTATACAGTTAATATCAATCTTAATTTGTCTATTTCCTCTATCTTGTTCCTCAGTATAAGTTCCCAGTTTTCACCCTTTTCCATATCCACATATTTGACAGGTTTGTCAAACAAAATATTAACCTCCTTATATTGTTGAGGAGTGAGACCTGCCGCTAACACTGCTTCCTCGAACTTCTTTACTGATGCTGTGGCAATAACTACTTTAGGAGTTTCTGTGTGTTGTGAATTGGATGTCAGTCTGAAAGATTTATTACTTTGCTTTAAATCTATGACACATTATGTGAAATCAAGACGTCTTCATAGGACAAGTTATATACCACAGAAACATTGTCGAGTGCAAAATTAAAGACTTGACATTTACAATTTATAGAAGTTGCAAATTTATATCCTTGTTAAGTGACGTATATTTAATACAAAATACATATAAACTATAACGACCACTCCAGTCTGTTCATAAATACCATTACAAGTTCACTCAAATACTACGTTTTAAGCCAGCACTATTGTCAACACTTACTTGATGTTTGCCACTAGTTAGAAAGAAAATGCTATACAGGATAATATGTTTTCACTTGACATATAAAACAGAAAATTACTTTTTCCCTTTTATACTTATTAGGACATATGAATCTTGAATTATGAAAGTAATTGGGACTGCTTGTTTTTGTTTGTTTGGGGTTTAACGGCACTTCAACAATATTTCAGTCATATCGTGGCGATCAGTTTTACTGGTGAAGGAAACCGGAGTACCCAGAGAGAACCACTGCGTTTGGGCAGGTAACTGACAAACCTTATCACTTGCGAGTTAAACGCAACCCGTTTTTGTATGGTACAAACTCATGAGCGAACTCGCGCTGTATAGGTGATAGACTACAGTGATCTGTACAGGTAAGTTTAAATCAACTACCTAGACCACTCGGCCCCCAGGCTCCCATTGGGACTGCTATAAATCTCAGAAGTGTCATTCGACTCATATTATAATACAAGTATATATTTTTTTCTAAAAAAAGATCCCCTCCCCTTTAACAACATCTTTCCTAACTTGAATGTTCATTTGTATAATCATTTTCTTTCTGATCGCACTTCATGTCCAAATTTTTGAAATAACTTTAAAGACAATATTCATTACTTTTTGTTATGTCCATCTTATCAGTCTATAAGACGAAACACACTTAATGAATAATGAACTGTAATTGAATGTATTGAACATATAACTGTTGACCTGCTATGATTTGGAAGTACTGCATATACACATGACTTCAATTTGGAAATATTTTAGCATGTTCAACAATACATTAAAGATGCAAAACTTTTTGTTTGAATTATTTGTTTAACATACGTTAATTTTTCTCTCATAATCCCGTTTTCCAAATTTAGGAGAGAGCTAGTAAAGGCTATGCCTGTTGCCCAATACTTATCCATTTGTTGGATCAAATGGGTTTAAAGTAAATTTATATTTTCTTAATTTTGCTGAGAAGACAATTCGATGATTAATCCTAGGGATCAAGTTGTATTCTATCAACATGACACAGCTAAGCAAACGATCATTTTTTTACAAGAAATTTCAAAGTTTGACAAATTTGTGCCTGTCTTCAGACAGGAGCTTGTTATCCAGTGGATATTGTTATGTTACTTGTTGCATTTGAAAATCATGACTTTTTTTAATTTTTGGGGACTTTACAGCTTGCTGTAAGGTGTGAATAAGTGTCCATTATTGAAGGCCCTAGATCAACTTGTAGATGTTTGTAATTTACACGTTTTGGGTGGCTGTCTTACGGACAATCATACCACAATTTCTATAAACTATCCCAGCCATCTTAATACTTGCTTTTGATAATAGTATGCTACACCTATGGCAGTGTGGGGGCACACCTGGTACTCATTTTCATCCCAAACTCTTCGCATAACTTCCTTTACATCATCATCACTTGCTGAATAGGTATCAACAATTATGTCTTTAATCTAAAACATTCATGAAATATTCATATCAGACATTTTATAGATATGTTTGGTAGAATTGTATGCAAAAAGTAAATCCCAACAGAAATAAAAATATTGGTTGGATCACGACTTTTTGTGTTGTAACCTAGAATAATGTGACATAAAGATAGTTAAGACAGCTTCTACCTGCTAACCTCACCTCTTTTACGTTAGTCGGCATTGGCTCTATTTATTTCTGTCATACATTTGTCATATCTCGAATCATTTAGCACTTCTCTACTCAGCTGTGTAATTGCCCAAATATAATTAAATCACTAATATTAGTTATTCATGAATAAGATATCGCTAACAGCCAGTACCCGTAACCTGTATTGCCAGCCCTAGATGTTTGTAATACTGACATGTCCCAAATTAAGCTGGAATGGACTTCTATAATTTCTATAAGGTCAACATCCGAAGCATGCACTGCAGTTGTCATCCTTAAATGCATCATGCAAACCAATATGGTTAATGTTGGACATGTCAGTAATATGGAATGGACTTTAATCATGTTTCCTAACCGAGTCTTTCTTGTATTAAGTAAGGTCAAAATCAGCATCCGAAGCATGCTTTTGCACTTGTCAAACCTAGATGCATTA
The DNA here is from genome assembly GCA_034783895.1 of Geukensia demissa. Lineage (NCBI taxonomy): Eukaryota > Metazoa > Mollusca > Bivalvia > Mytilida > Mytilidae > Geukensia > Geukensia demissa. Next base: position 8,780 of record JARWCS010376810.1, read on the forward strand.
TGCAAACCAAACCCGTTGATATGGGACATGTCAATAAATTGGAATGAGTCGTTCATGCGTTAGATATATGTCAGCATCCGAAGCATGCATTGTAGTTGTCATTCCATATGATGGTTGATGAAGTACATGCCAGTAAGCTGGAATGAACTTCAACCTAGCTACCTCAGGCGATGACGTTCGAGGTATCACATAAGCCTTCATCCCGTCACTTTGTAAGGCAGGTAAAAATTGGAAATAAACTTGTTTATCGTACACAATCAAGATAGATATACTGTATTAATACAAAGTTTACACAAACGATAATTACCTTTTGTGTCAAGAAGGACGGTACTTGAACTCTTCCATCAGATTCAAACTCTTTCATAAGGTCACAAACAAGATTACTGTCTTTAGTTAACAAAAACCAAATTCTTTCCATGTTGTAAGGGATCTAAAGTAAATCTCATATACACTTTAAAATACAAAATTACCAATGTTGAATAAATATGGAAAATTTTGTATGGTATACGTACATTTCAAGAAGTAACCTCTAATCAGTAGAATTAGAACCGAAACATAGGAATATAAAAATAGGAGATGTGACATGATTGTCCATGAGACAGCCATCCACCAAATGACAGTCGAATCTAATAGGAAGTCAAAGATCCAAACATAGCAAAAGAAGCATTCAAATCCAAAAAAAAAATATCAATTATGAACCATTGTTTCTGTCAATACGTTGTAAAAACATCAGTAATATGTGGATCGTGTCTTTCTGACATATATTTCATATTCTTCTTTCATTTAAATAGTCGTACGAATTCTTTCTCTTGTGTAGTGTAGAGGTCGTAAAAAGCTTCCCCGTGCATGAGTTGTATGCTCTTATTATTTTCAAGAACTGGAGTTACGTTCTTTTAAATATTAGTATGGAGTTTTTCTCTTGTGCTGTGTGGAATTCGTAAAAAGTTCCACGTGCTTAAGTTGTATGCTCCTATTATTTTTCAAGTACCGGAATGTATGTTGGAAAGATACCATTTGCAACTTTCCAATATGCATTTTGTAACATTCTCTTATTGTTATCTTTATATTTGGCGTATTGGTGTTCATTACATCATGACCTGTACGTTTTTTTTACCATGAATGGACTTAAAATTCATAGTTTGACTGATTTTCCTATTTTTGGCTCCAAGCGTGTTTGATTGATTGATTGTTGTTTAACGTCCAGTGGCAAATATTTCATGCATAATCAGGACGAAAACAAGTTAAACAATAAATCAATATGTAGACTGTGAGCAAGGGAC
>JARWCS010376821.1:0-10059 GCA_034783895.1 Geukensia demissa
ATATATCCAACGAAACACCTATGTGCACTTTACAAACTGGTTAAACCCCGCCACATACTTCTGTGCCTGTCCCAAGCCAGGAACCTGTAGTACATTGGTTTTCGTTATTTAATTAGTAATTTATTGTTATTTGTTCACCATGCAATAGATTAGGTTGATTGTCGCGTTTTATGTGCAGTTTCACATTTTGTATTTCATGGCCCTTTACAGCTTCCATTATGGTATGGACTCTGGTTCATTGTTGAAGGCCGTAATGGGACCTGTAGACAATCATGCCACATCTCCTATTTTTATATTTCATGACAAGGAAGATTGTTCCAGGGAAAACTCCACTGTTTTAACGCTTAGATTATTTGGTTTCTAACTTCAAATTTCGGTTTTGTGAATAGGACATATTGGACTTTAAAATTGAATCAGAGCGGTATTGCTTTTTTGAGACATTGTATTGGATATAGATATAATATATAGATATAATTGGATGACATATCCAGTACCTAAATGTTGACCTAAAGGGAATGTCAATAAGAATGTCTAACTAAAAGCCAAAAATATCTTGACTGAGATTAAAAGACATGTCACGTCTAAAAAAGCTCCATACTTTAAAATATACAGCCTTTATAAATTGGCAACTTGGATATATATAAGGCTTACCTATTTCTGTTGTTATATCAACAGTTTGCGGCTGTTCTAATTTTTCAACTTTCTTTTGTCTTTGGTTTGGTTCTATAAACATTGCGATCAATGACAAATGTTCTGAAACGTTAAATGGAAACAATTTTATTGTTGTGTCAGAATAGTGATTATCGACTGTTGTTAGTTTGTTGCTGATGTTGTTAATTGTCGCGTTTCCGTTTCCTTTACTGTCGTCTGCTGTGAAGTTGATGGTATTGTAGTTGTAGTAGTAGTTGTTGTTGGTGGATAAATAAATGTATAAACGGCATGAAAACCTCGTTCTTGTACTCGATCGTCAGAAATGAATATCACTCGTAAAACATTTTCTGATGATATATGCGAACTACTAGTTAGTGTTCCACAAATAAATGATAGTCTAGATGAGTTCGTTGTATCGCCGTCGTAAATCTCCAATCGATCGTATGCCGACGAACAGTTACCTTTGATATGTTGTTCTAATTCTATGGAAGTAAAACTTAAATATATTTTACAACCAGATGGTGCTTTAATTGTCCATTTACATGATGATAGTGACGGATATTGGTTTGGCCATCTTGGAGATGCAAATTCACCATTGTCTTCAGAAAGTGTCCCTCCACATGACCAATCTGAAAAAAAAATAGAATTTTTCCTTATCGTTTCAATATATTATCTTTTTAATAAAAGGTACAACTGCAACTTTTATGACACAAGATTCGTTTAGATAATGACACACATAAATTATTAATGAATTAAATAATATTTGCATATTTTAAGGATATTTATTTACATAATAACTTTCCAAAACATAATTTGACGCTTGAAATAGTATTTCTCTAGCAAAAACGTTATGGCAATCAGTTAAGGAAAAACTTTCTCTTCCAAACATACAAACGTAATCGAATGAAACAAAGGTAACTTGGTGAGTTTCGACTAATACACTTACCATCCTGGTAAAATAGTTTAAATCCAGGAGCATCAAATTTAAAATTGCTGATAAATGTCAACGCAATACTATTGGTTTTACTTATATAGTTATCAACGTCATGTTGTACACATATATGGTTATTCTGGTTGTGATACTCTTCTGACATCAAAAGTCTGTCATTCATTTCGTCACAAGGATGGTTCGTCACATGACCAAGGTCAAAATAGATGATAGTTATTCTCACAACCTACAACATATTCCGCCCGAATCTTTAAATTGAATGATCATCATATTATCATATATTTTAAGTGTTTTGTTCTGAATGTGTAACTTGGAACTAGTTTCACTTTAAAATAATGCCTTGGTTGATACGAGGGATGATATGGATTTTAAATTGTTCAATCTCCCAAATTTCGTTAAATATATCTGTATCTGCAGAAAAGGTTGTGAATCTTCAGTGTTGAATTTGAAATTTGATTAACCAGCAGTGGTGTAAAAATGAATATAAATGTTAGCACTTGGCCGAGAAAGACAAGAATAATCACATCACAGGGAACGATGTTTGAGTTTTTGGTTTACTTTAGTTTCAATTTTCCCTTCCACTAATTTAAAAGCTTGAGAAAACTGAAGCGTCAGTTAAAAGAGGGGACAAGTCGCGAACACGATAAATGCGAAAAGATCAAAATGTAACACGACAAATACTACACTCACAAAAATATAATCGAACATTAATATTTTTGAACAATGCAAACAAGACCAAACAATCAGGGCAACCCAAAGGTGGTGTGACAGGGTAAGAAATCGACACCTGCCGCATCAATCGGACCACACTGGACGGATCCCGGCAATGGCCTGAATCAAGCATTACCGATGCTTGAATTGGCCGAGATCGTTACGATTGCGGCTTCATTGCCCATTTTAAATCCAGTAATTGTCAGTCAAACCATTTGGGAAACATATCAATTTTTGTTCATATCTACAAAAAAAACTAAAATAAAGATCCAATTCAATCGAAATGAAAGATTATATGCAAACCTTAAATTTTGGCACTGTAATATTCCACGTACAGTTCATATTGTGTGGGTAATTCCTAGGCCAGTTAGGACTAGCTATATCTCCCTTTGGTTCACTGAATATTCCACCACAATCTAAAAAAATCAAATTCATACATAAGTTATGGAAATGTCCAGTATTGTTTCATTGGTACTTTAAATATGGTACAATACTGTCACATTGAACATGTTTTACTATTCTTCGAAGTTTTTATCGTGTACTAATGTCAGTTTTTAAGATTCTTTTTTTTCTAAAGAATCGTGTTTAAACAATTCATCAGTCCCAACATTTCTTCAATTTGTCGTATGAATAAATCATTTTTTGTGTTGTTTTTGCCTGAAGTCAGATGTCCTTTCCGCTGGACTTGGCTGTCTTTTTCGATTTGTGTTGGATATCAGTACTTTTCTTAGTATGTTTGGATAGTGGTCATCCTGTGTTTGCTGCTAATGAGAGGTAACTCCTTGAAACACGTGTCTAGCCCAAGCGAATTCTCTTTTTTTTTCAACTTTTGTAAACCTTTATTCATGTGTCGTGACGTTACCGTTTTGAAGTGAATAAATGATACATTTTTTGTAAAAATAAAGAAGTGAAGTGGGTTTATCACTAAGAAAGGCATCCTTAGACAGTGTTTTATGGGGGAAATAATTCCCGATTCCTCAGTAACAAATGCCGGTGAAGCAAATAAAAAAAGCGTTTGTATGACTCATGGATTTGTTGTGTTGAGAGAAATTCTCAATTTTATTATTCTGAATATTATAATCAAAATACCGATAAAATCCAGAGAGTCTAAATATGCAAACGGAAAACCGACTGGTTTGTAATCACAATTACCTAGGAATGGTTTCAATTCAAAATGGTGTACTTGGGCATGCCCATGACTACTTAGCCCACCAACATCACTTCCTGTTTTAGAACTAAGAAGGCATTTCCCGTCTAGTATCTGCAATAAAGTAACTAAGTTTCACATAAGGACCAATTAGCATTAAATGAAATGCATTAGAAAATTAAACACTGGGAATTGCTATCAAAGACACGTCACATTTCAACGTGTTTGCCCTCTGATTTACTAATTTTTACATTTAGCTCTACATTTATATAAGCATGTTAACCAGTTAAACCTGATCTTTTTCATCGCTCATAAGACCTTCATAGGTTCAGCGATAAAACGTACTTCACAAACAGAATTAGTTATATATAGATTCTCCTTCTACTATCAGTGGGTTACGGAATTGTGAAATCTTCACAGGCTTGTCGAGTGCTTTGAAATTCGTTAATTTATCTAGCGAGAATGGAGAATATTCTGCAAACAACTGATTGTAGAAGGAGAATTTGTTTGTCTTGTGAATAAAACCTCTAAAACTTTGTTTTCTTAAGTATCAATACACTGTAAGTCAAGAGCACCAAACGTAAGAAAATTAAAAACTTTTGTGGGAACATTTCCTAACATATAAAAGCAGTTCATACGTGAATAATTAAAGGTTTTGTCCGGCTAGCAGAGAAAGTATAAGCGAAAACAATATAATAATACGAACGACAACTCGTGTGACATGAACAGTGACTTGACGTCATTTGTAAGGAAATGAAGGCAAGATCGGTTCTAAGTTAAGAAAACTTATGAACATACAAAGAATGAAAATGAACTTTGAAGAATTCTCGGAACTAATCTGATTTTATCCATTTCACAAACGATAGAAATTTTTTGCTCAGTGATCCTCACCTTTTTCTTTTTATAATATCATTTAACAAATCATCTGAGAAGTTTATGAAATATTTGTTATTTCTTCTTGGGTTTAAAAAGATAGAATTTGCTAATACAAGACCTATCAAACATCAAGAGAAATTAATTTCCCGCCAAGTTTTCAAATGCTTATATCTCAAAAAACGAATACAATGACCTCTCATCTTTTAATGCATATTTTTTTCAAATGTTCAATTCCCTGAAAGCTATTACAGCCATTTAATATTCTTTTTTTAATGTAGTAGCAATCATTTTTAATATGAAAAAATGAAATATACGGAATAAATTTCTGAGACCTTCACATTATATAAAGAAAAGACTGCTAAAAATTTATTTTTAGAAGGTTCTATAGGACTTTCAGCAAGGATGGTATTTTAATCCATGCACCGAGCACTTCGTTTCCCCATTCCAAAAGAAAAGTGTACTTGCAATATGACAGGAGAAACATACATTTCCCAAACCAATGCCATTTACATGTTACTAATGTAAAACACTAAGCTACAAAATCCCAATAACTTGTCGAACATTAGTTCAACTCACTGCGAACGACCAACAAACCAAACTCGTTTCTCCGCGAGGCAAGTGAATCAATGGACTATATGCATGAAGACTACAATATGGATTTCTTTACAACTATTCATATCTTACTTGATAATCAAACGATCTGCATATGAAATCTCTCTCCATAAGACACTTTCTGGCACAGCTACTAGGAGTTACACGTGATATAGTTTTTTCATTGTGGCCAACAATGGCTGAGTATGGTGTCGCATAAAACCGCATGAGAAATTCATCTGTAACAAAAATATATAATAATCAATATACGCTTTTGGTTTTTAAGCCATACACAAGTTCTAACGGTTTAAACATATAATTATGAAAAGATGAGCGTTTTTGTTTGTAAAATGTTGACCTTATCCGTGACTACCGTAAATTCAAGAGAACTTATAACAAGATCTTTGAATATTGTGGTTTTTAGAATCAACTTTCCCTCAATAATTTACATCTTAACAATTGTAGTCCATATTTTGATATATTTTTGTCCTGCATGCTGTAGATACTATTTAACTTTGGCCTTTGCACAATACCTTGTTATCTTTAGCTATTTATGATATATAGTCCAGTCGGACGTGATTTGATTGAAATCTTAGCTTAAGAGAACCAGGTATGTTATCAATTGTGTTTGGCTTATAAACTTGGTGTTAGAAACAACGAGTTCTTTTCGAAGTCGGCACATCATGCATATTATTCATCGACTTCAAAAGTTATACTTAATTCTTTCATAAATATAATGATCTGGTATAAAAATTTGGATGTACGTATAATCATCTTATAAAAAATGGGAAATCACATCCTACTTTTTACGGAAACGGGGTAAATAAAGCTCTGATTTTTTTTTTAAAAATCCACGTGGTCTTAAAATTCAACTGAAAAATCTTATCCGTAGAGAATATCGTCAGAGCATTATTATTAAATCATTAAATATTTATTTTATTGGAACTCCTATTGAATTTCTTGTTAATAGCCTAATACGGAACTAAACAATTTATATTTGTTATGATATTTTCTACTTCCTGTCTCTATATTTTATATTGGCATTTGCACAACCCATGTTTACTTTGACTTCCAACGATATTTAAATATTAAATCCAATTGGACTTCTTTATACTGACACCGTAGTAAAAGGAAAACTTGGTTTCCTGATCGGTTGCTATTGGGTTTTGAACTAGCAGACAGCAACTGCAAGTACTCTTTTGAGGTCTATACTTTTGTTTAATCATGTATTAGTTTTATTGAATTTGTTGTTGGTTTTTAGTATCAATCTCGAGTGTAAAATCCATCTAAACCGATTTTTATAGTGTGTTTTATTCCTGTTTTGTTACATCACTGTCCCAAGTTAGGGGAGTGTTGAGCGCTCACCAAAAGGTTTAACCCCGTCACATACTTATGTGCCTGTCCCAAGCCAGGGACCTGTAGTACAGTGGTTATCGTTGTTTAATTAGTCATTTATTGTCATTTGTTCATTATTTTTTAATAGATTAGGTAGATTGTCGTGTTTTATGAATAGTTTCACATCTTTATTTCGGGGCCTTTTACAGCTTCCGTTATGGTATAGCCTCTGATTCATTATTAAAGGCCGTAATGAGACCTGTAGAAATTTAAATTCGACTGTCATTCGGTGGATGGTTGACTCATGCACAAACATGTCACACCTCCTAATTTTATATATCTTATACAGTTGGTTTTGTAAAGTTTTTGGACGATTTGTCTCAACACTGTCCCAGGTTTGAGGAGGGTGAATACTCGTATACATGTTTACTCTACGCCACATGTTTTATGTGTCTATTCCCATCCAGGTCCTGTTATCTTGTAGATGTCTTTGTTTTAGTGTTTCTTGTTTAACATTGTATTTTTCCCCTTTCAGGGCCTTTTACAGCTTATTAATGGTGATGATATGTGTCAATTATAGAAAGCCTTAGGGCAACCTGTAGTGTTTGTTTTTTTTTATACCTTTTAAATTGCTGTCTCACAGAAAATCATTTCACATCTCACTCTACTGTATCTCATTCAACTGTTTTGTATTGTTGTATTGTACTTTATACTAGTCTTGCAAAAAAGTGAAATGAAAACTATTCTGCAACAAATTTATAATGATTTATTGCCCATACATGCCAATTTTGAAGCATTTCGGTTTCCATCACAATGTTGCAAAATTACTGCATACGAAGACAAACAATTCTTTTAGAAGTACATTTCCTTCTATAGTGATTAGACATTCATAGTCTGGAAAAAACTTGTCTATAATCCATAGATCCATCAACAATCCATAAATTACACTTTTGGTTTAAGAATAGCTCGAAGGATTCCTCGTACATTAATTCAAGTTCGCTACTTCAACAAATAATACGGCTTTGAGTTTGCGGAATAAGCCTTTGACATTCTAAGGTCATTTGTTCATCTGTTGTAAATATTTGCAATCTAAAATTCTGACGAATCAATATAGAATGAAGTAGTGTTAATCAACGATAGAATGGCATTCAATTAGACCGTCAAAATCTAGACTTTTGTAAACGAAAAGGACAATAAGGGTTTCTAACTGACATGGACGAATTTGAAAGGAGTTTATTGGTAACAAAATAACTTAATTGAATTGAAGATATTTTTATACGCAAATGTTATTGCGATTGTAAGAACTGATAAGTTACACGATACTTGTAAGAATTTGTCGATTTTTACAAAGACAAAATTTGATACGCGAAACATTTTGTTTGTTTAACTTAAGGGAGTTCCCAACACCTAAGGGAAATAACTCTGTTAGATCATCTAAACGTTTTAATCAAGTATCATTTTATATTAAAATTAATGCATCTCAATAATCAAAATTTTTTATGATGAAATTACTATATATCTATTGAAATAATTCCAGAGAAATGTGTGGTTAAAATTTCTTGAAATTTTCATATTTACCTACTTTCATCATAGTAAATGTCTAAACAAAATATAAAGAAAATTAAACGAGTGGAATTAATTTTTGTGATGGTGTTGGGTACCCCCCTAATTAAAAAAAATAGTGATATACGAGACTCTGTCAAGTTTATTATTTTTTTAAAAATTAAATAAAACGAGGGTTGATAAGCGATATATCCACAGGTTTCAAAACCTGTTTATCTTATAATTTTTATTTTTTTTTTTATTTTGTATGGCCTATTTGTGTTGAAATGTACGCGGGGAGTTAAAAAGAATCTCGCAAAGATAGACTTTAAATTGGAATGGCCCAGCAATTTATCTAATCATAAGATAAGCCAATCAAATGTGAGTTTCTGGTCTATCACTTAGTGATAAATTTACAAGTCTAGTTATATTCTTTAAATATCAGTTCATGCAAGAAACGGTAAAATTCCTGAATCATACATACATAATGGTAAAACATATTTATTCAACAAGTAATAATTGTTTCAAAATAAGTTAAATCGAGTTATTTCCTTTCAAATCTTTCTCAATTTTTAAAGAAACTAAATAAGTGACAAATTTCAGATTTTCTTAACCTTAACGGTAAAAATATCCTACCAAACTATTTTAACCTAACTCTCATGTTCCTGTCACAAGTAAGAAACTGTCAGCTCTGATTAGGGTTTAGCATAAACTATTTTACTTTCCGATGCCTGGGATATGCATTTCATTCAGATTCTTTTCTGTCCTTTGCCGGCCGTAAATGATTTCTTTTGTGATAAATAACAAAACATGGACCATTCCATTTAATATCGAGGTAGCAGCCAGCAGAACACAGTAATAAGTTGCTGTACAAATGTTGTTTTTACAAGTTCCATAAAAACCTTTATATACTTTTGACCAGTTCGAAAAAAATGATAGGGTATATTTGACTATTCAAACAAGAAGTCATCATTTGCAAATAGAATAAATTTTGAAAGTATTTTGTTCAAAAAAGAAATGATCGCACCAAAACATCATGAATTAATTTTAACCAAACATTTGTTCTTAATAATTCTTCAATTGTGCAAAGTTTTTTGTAATTTTTTTGTGTGATCTACATGATTTATACAAAAAATTTTCCAAATGTTGTATCAAATTAGGTAATTTCTTAGTATTATCATATTTAAAGCAATTTATATGTGCTATGTGACCATTATCGAACCAATCAAACTAAAATTCTTTTGGATTTTTATAGTCTTTAATCAATATGAAAAATTATGGAAAAATAGCTTTTATCCACTTTTCATTTATTTTGCCAAATTATTTGGCCAAAAATGTGCTTTATTTAACCCTCGTCCTTAAGTTTTATGGACAGAAACTTCTCATTCATAAAATCTTCCCCCGACCCCTAAAAATTTGAATTTAAATGGCTTGTGCTTATTAAGACAAAGCCATTCAAAAATTAGAAATGTGTAAAGTGTTCTAGGATTCCTATTTCCCGTTTCCCGGTAGTGTTCTAGGATTCCTATTTCCCGTTGCCCGGTACAGTGTTCTAGGATTCCTATTTCCCGTTGCCCGGTACAGTGTTCTAGGATTCCTATTTCCCGTTGCCCGGTAGTGTTCTAGGATTCCTATTTCCCGTTCCCCGATACAGTGTTCTAGGATTCCTATTTCCCGTTGCCCTGTACAGTGTTCTAGGATTCCTATTTCCCGTTGCCCGGTGTAAGTGAACTTAGGGTCAGGGAAAGTTAGTTATTTAGTAACACTTTCTCTTTGCAAGTTGGAAATTTCATATGATGTAATAATTTGTTTAGTTCATTTTATAGGAAAGCAGTAATTAGCTGTGTGAAAGTTGACTTTATGTGGAACTTTATCCTGGAAACCTCAAATTATAAAAAATAATCCTAGAACAAAGCATTAATTGACTTTAAAATAAAAAAAGATAAAACACTGGACAAGTTGAGAAATTTTTCCGTCCAATTCAAATTTATGCACGTAAAAAAACCGAATTCAGGATATAAACGGCTTTAAGTCTAAGTGTTGTAATAATGGAATGTTTAGTCTTTCTGAACTAATGACAAACATGAATCAATAATTAAAATCATTAGTCAGGAATATTAATATCAAATTAGTTAATTTCTTAGTATTATCATATTTAAAGCAATTTCTATGTGCTATGCGACCATTATCGAACCAATCAAACTAAAATTCTTTTGGATTTTTATAGTCTTTAATCAATATGAAAAATTATGGAAAA
>JARWCS010376831.1:0-10059 GCA_034783895.1 Geukensia demissa
ATTTCAGTCATATCGTGGCAGACAGTTTTACTGGTGGAGGAAGCCGGAGTACCTGGAGAAAATCACGGACCTTGGGCAGGTAACTGACAAATCTTATCACAAGCAATGTGAGTTAAACGCAACCTGTTTTTGTATTGTACAAACCCAGGCGCAAACTCATGCCGTATAGCTGATAGGCTACCGTGATCTGTACATGTAAGTTTAAATCAACTACCTAGACCACTCGGCCACCCAGGCCCCTCAAATAGTAAATAATACAGCCTAGTAGTAATAATTTTGAAAGAAATATCTGCAACTGTTCTCTTACATTGTAATACATCATGACATCCATTTTTACCTTTTGTAATTAAATCTTGAAGAGATGTAGCCACCACACCTTTCTTTATTGTTCTATCATGGTTCCAAACCTTGAATGGTCTTGTACCTTCCATTGACATTCCTACAATATTATACAGAATAAAATAAAATATATATTATACATGTATATGTTAAATCTTAACCAAGGACAAAAATGGTTAGGCCAATATGACTGATTTTATACTGTGTGGAGCAAATCTGTTTGTAATAAGTCACCAAATGTAAGGAGAACTTGCCCCAAAAGATAAAATTGTTAGAAGTCGCCCCAAATGAAATAAATCATTAGGTACAACAATGTAAATAGCCCAATATAAAATAAAAGTTTGGAGAACTTGGCCCAAATATATTTCAGAAGCAAGACAGCTCGACACAAATTGTTCTTGGAGAACATTCCCTAAATGGAATGACCATGTCTTAAACATTGTCTCACATTTTTTACTCTAATAACTAGTCCAAATAATTATGACGTCTACTTCAGATCTTTGTTTAATTTTATGACGTCTACTTCGGATCTTTGTTTAATTTTTTTCTTGGTGATCCTACATCATCGATGTACACATGTAGAATCACCAAGAAAAAAAATAAATCAAAGATCCAAAGTAGACTTTATAATTATTTGGACTATCTAAATTACCAGGCCATAAACTAGGTATTCATGTATGTTTGTGCTTTAAATGATAATGGTTTTTTTCCTCACACACTTTTATCGTCAGATCATATGTTTTTGTACGACATGTGAATTCCTTGTATTTTTATATTTTTGATTATTTTTGATAATATCTCAAGAACTGTAATAAATAGCTGATAACATGTAATGCAGAAAATGTTTATCTTATCAAGATCTACATTTGTACATTGGGTCCAGAATTATTGGACTAACTGTTAAGGACCTAGGGTCCGAAAACCGTTTTCGGGGTCCGAAATTAAGATTTTTTGCAAACATCTCAAAAGCAGTAAGAAACTTTAAATTGCAAATTTGTTCAGCTTAATATGTTCTACAATATGGCGTGAAGGCCAAAGTTCAAAATCCTTTGCAACATCATAAAAATATCTAGTAACCATATATTTTTATTATACATGTATCTCAAAAACTGTAAAAGATAGCTGATAATATGTAACGGTGAACTGTAAGGTTTTACAAAACACAACTTTTCATTTTGGACGAAAAGATCCAAACATTTTTTTCCATTTTTTTGTGTTGAATCACGATAACGCACAAAATACCTCGGGTAGACCTAGAGAACAAATGACCTATATTTTCTTGTTGTATTTGTAATTTTCATTCAAGAGATATATCTAATACAGTTGGTTTTTATGTCGATTTGTTACATCGCTGTCAGAGGCATGTTTAAACCTACCATATAAATACTTTATGTCCCTGTCTCAAGCCAGGAACATGAATTCAAGTAGACATCGTTGTTTTTATGTTTTACTCTTACTTGTTTTATATACCTAAGATTGGTCGATTATTGTTTGAGTATCATCACATGTTGGGTACCTTGCAGCAGCTTGTCCTATAGTGTTGATTTTTGTACATTTTTAAAGGCCTTAAGGCGACCTTAAGGTGTTTGTTATTTATATGTTTTAAATAACTGTCTCATAAAAAATCATAACATCTCTTCTTTTCCCATATTTACAAGCTAATTAATTTGCATGAAAACATAGCATTATTTAAAACAAATGTCCTAATAAGGTATGATTAAATTATCAGGATATCGACAGCTATAAAAATTAAAGGTTAAAATCTTGATCCTTTTATGATATCAAAGTACTTGAAAAATGGTATTTCGACCCTATTTAAAGTGGATTTATTTTGCTGGTGTAATTTGAACTTCTAAAGACATATTAAGCCTTAACCCCCACTTCTACTTCAGGAGAAAGGAAATAAAGCTGATATACATGCGTAGGTAGTTTTGAATGTTGCGTTTAAAATTTGTTGTAGACTAACAGTGCGAACAATTTAACCATTTTTATCAGTATTTATGTACGTGTTATAATGGAAAAATCTGATGTTTGTAAGTTTATTAGGTCATAAACAACGATGCCTTTCAGAGCATGCAAAATGCACTTCTCTTGCATCGATATTGTTCAATTGGATAGAAGAATCTTTTATACTGCTAACGCTCCAATTTGATTCAGAATATGAATTTAAAAACAACCCCCTGCATGTTGAAATTTAAAAAAAGGCGGCGTTAATTTAGCAAATGTTTAACAGTTATATGTAAATTAAATTAAAATAAATCAACCAATGCGAACAGTTAATGTTTTTTCAGTTTTTGGATTTTTAAAATTTTTGTCTTTTGTTTGTTTCCTGATGTTAAATGTATGAAAATGAAAATATATAGGGTAAATGTCTGAGCGCCTGCACTCCAACCACAAGAAAAAACAGAGGGAATTTACAAATCTACATGTAGATTTCTCCACAATGCCTTCAAGATGGGAGGAGTACCACTTTTAGTGAAAAGCTCTAAATCGCCCCAAATAAAAAAGTGTATATGTTATATAATACTGTTCATACTTGAATATTATAAAAAAATTTGCAAGTAACAAAACATAGCTTTATAACACAAAGACAAACCTATGACCACAATTCCTGCCCTGAGAAAGGCGCGCGAGACATTTGGTGCGGTTAAACTAGTGTTTTGCAGATGAAACAACCAGCAGCGATATTTGAGACTGTCATTAAACCTTTATATTTTAGTCTCTCGAATGGAATTTTCAGGAAATATACCCTACTGAAACATAACAAAAAGGGACAGAGGTAAAAGCTTCTTGATTATTATTAGAATTTTAGATAGAAGGGCAATTTTATATATAATTTACAACACAAGTAAGTTATAAAATTGTGATGTCCATTAAATGTTTAAAGGAACGTTTGTAATGTCAACACTTATATTAAGGACCTTTGACGGGTGTAAAAACCGAACTTGTTATTATTATCAAAATGGACAAATTAAAAATATTTATAAATTCAAGTGCAGATCGACAAGCATTCATATAAAGTCTCTGAGTAAAATAAAAAGGTGTTATTATATAATGGTCATTATATATGTATGATCTTGAAAGCATTAATGGGAGTTTTATGTCCAAGTTATAATTATTAATTGTCCGTTGCCAAGAATAGTATGATTCTGTTATGATGTGTAAAATCAATGTGGTAAGTACATTATGTTTGTGTACCTTTGACAAATAATATTGCAAACCATGACACTTTTGTCACTCGTACAAGTTATGCAACTATTTTACAATGCAGTTTTGTAAAGTGCACATGGGAAATATGTTTATGTGTAGAAACTGAAGTTTTATTTCCAGACAAACAGAACTGACGCAATGTGTCACACATCCGGTATACGGGATAACCATAAAGGATTTTCAAGAAGTACATGCATTAGTAAATTCAGTCATATAGTTTTTGAAAAAAAAAACAACCGCCTTGCTAACTATGAACTGTGCTTTTCCTACAGACTTGTCTAGCCTGTGGTGTTGACATTTACGGAATTAAAAACTTTCGATTTCACTTAGTGTAAAGGTTAACAAAGAGGAACAAGTAGATAAACAGGGCAAATCTAGAACAAGAAAATTATTATGATCAGAATGGTCTGCACAAAACAGATCGGGGTGACCACCGGTGACCTAAAGAGCTGACAGTTCATACATTGCCCTGACAGTTCATACATTGCCCTGACAGTTCGTATATTGTCCGTTTTTTAAATTAAGCGGTAAAAGGAATCATACAACCGACTTTAATCAAAAAGTACAAAAACTGACGATCGCATTACAAAAAAGGTGATGCAACGGTTTTTTCTATTTAGAATCTCTTCTCTTCAACAAAGATTAAACAAAGAACAGAATGTAGAAATTAAAATGGAAATATTTGTGAAATAGCAGTACTTGAAAAACCCTACCTACCTATCTAATGTCAAACAGACAGGTAGAAAAAATGGAAAATAATCTCAGCTTTAAAATATTAAAGCAAAATTGTATTATGAACACACAATCTAACCTACACTTACAACCAAACTTCAAAACGAAAAAAAGTTTTTATTACAAAAGATCTATAAACATATGAAGGGAAAACATATTAAATTTTTACTTATTCATTTGTCAACGCAAACAGTCAGAGTAAACAAAAACTATAGAAAAAAAATAACAATATGATTAATGATTAAAAAGTAATGGCAAAAGGATTTATTTTAATATGAAAGATTATCACAAGCATCTCTTTATACATTTGTCCTTGGTGATTGACAAGAATGGTATATAATAGATTTGTCTTACATTTATTTCTAGTTGAAAGTTTACATTTTAAACATTGTTAAGTTTTAGGATAAAATGCTTTTTAAAAATGATACGGTAGGTGGCAACAAAAATCTTTCGAATAATTTTCTGCAAAAAAATTGATACAAATTTTTCTTCAATAAATTTCCCGTCAAAGATAGAAATATTTTACTTAATTTTTTAATATCAATGATATGTTTTTGTAATTACAGCCATACGTCAAATTCAGACGCCTTGCCAGAGCTGTTAAAATGCTCATACACGTTTGCCATGTATGTAAGAGGTGAGTTTTATTATATTGGTGTAAAACTTTTTAGATGTACATGCAAAATGTAACAAAATGTCCTTTGAAGATTCATTGTTTTTATTAATAAAAACTCATTTATTTACATTTCGCACATGTATATACTGATAAACTTTTGCAATTGTATTTCGATGTGCAAATACCAGAACAATCAAACCCAATATGTTCATTTCAAATATGTTTAAAATGAATATAAATTTGACAAAAAGCTTATTATTTTAGTGGCTTTAGACTGTTTACTCAGTAAATTTGAATTACATGTATAACTACAGTATACTTTGCTTTAAATTTAATTTATGCTCTTCACGTGAACAATTTTATCAGCTAAAGTTAACTACCAAAACGTCTCTTGCAATTAGGGAATCAAAATATCAAAAACGTTTAGTATTTTATCTAATAAAATTATTATAAACGGACATTTGGCACAAACCATTTGGTTTTCTGGTTGGGGCTTGGATTTTTTTATAAAAAAAAATTCTAACCCTGATTTTTGTCAAAACAAATAACCTGGCCAGCATCTGGAGTGAAAAATATTCAGGCCCACTGTCGAGCCATTGAAAAATTAAAGAAATATTTTCTTACATTAACTAAAAAACTACATTTTCTTACATTAACTAAAAACGAACTTAAAAAATAATCTGGCCCGCGAAGCCGTCGAAAAAAATTTCTTGCTTGCATACAAAAGTCTCCCAGAAAATCAAATGGTCTGTGCCTTACACCAGAAATTCAAATGATCTGTGCATTACACTATATTTTTTTTTTGTGCCTTCTGTTTTCTCTCGTTTTTCCATATAAAGAAAACTCTATGTTTACTTACAGTCTTTTGGTGAATTCTGTGGCACAAGAATCCTGGTTTGCTCTTCTAGACAACTTAATTGCCGTGACAACGTTACAGCAATCTCAGAAGAAAGGGAGAGAATTTGTACGACTGGCACAAAATGGCGCAGGAAAATTTGTCCAGTTGACATTTGACTTAAGCGATTACAAACAACAAAGGCAGTCGGAGGTAACCATGGTAACCATTACATCAGATGAATCTTTTTATTTGTCTGCTACAAGAAAGTCAATATTAAAATGCATTAACTCTTAAACAGTTGTATATCTAGTAAGTTATCGTGTATGAAACTAAACACCTTTCAACACGGTTGACAACAATAAGACCATTCATCTGCTTCCCTCATAACACTAACAGAGCACTCCCAAAGTCGTCGAACGACTGCTCTTCGGGAAATGGTATTATCATGTATATTATGTTTTCGGTTAAAATAAAATATCTTTTTTTTTTCGTTACCCTTTGATCAATTTGTATGCCCGTTGGTTTTTTTCTTACTTTGATACAGCGGACAAACATGTCTATATATATTAATGCTTTTTCTTATTCATGACTCAATTTAACTCGCGATTTAGTTATGCCCTTTAAAGGAAAATTAACAAAAGAAATTTATACAAGTAAATGATAACAAACTAAATTTGAACCTTTGACATTAATGTATTGCATGATACTTTTGCGAGATAAATGTGAAACAGAAGACTTGTAATTAGAACACGATGTGTGATTACTTTGTTACATCAATATTAAATAGATTAAATAAAACGTAATTTATAAACGTTTCCGTGTGAACGGAACTTACGTGCTTTAAGATAAGATTTCAGTTAATCTGTTCATTGTGTTATAGGGACTTTTTACTGATGAAATTCGAGATATCATGCTACAGCGACCTGGTACTAGAAAGCTGGAGAAAGTCGACGAGGTATGTTGTTTATTACATGTAGTATTTTATAAAGAAAGTCGACGAGGTATGTTGTTTATTACATGTACTATTTTAGGCTCTAAGTCCACTGTTCTAAAACATACTTGTCTTAAAATTCAAAGATTTAAATCATATTAAGAATAAGAAACAAAAGACTGAAAAATTGCCGGTATTAAATTCAGCGATTGTTGGTTTAAATCATTCGTTTGTTATTACACAAGTTAAAAACCGAAAAAAAACTTAATGTTTAATTAGAGACATCAACACCCACGGTTCACATCCAGTTTTACAAAGATGAGCAAAGAGCTAATCTTTTTTTTTATTATTCAAAATTATATCTATACGTATTTCAAATTTTCAGCTGAAGGTGTACACACAAAGGTTGTGAAAAAAAACTTATATAAATGACTTTAATTTAAGAAATCTTTAATCCAGTAACAGTTTCATTTTATATTCACCGAGTTCATTTATTTCATATATTAAATAATGACCAAGCAAAAGCACGGAATGACAAATCTGGACGAATTTTAAAATGTTTCAACCAAAAGAAGACCTATATAAACCAGAAAAAAGGACCATGTTCGTCAGGAAGTTAGCATAATAAGCTAGCAAACCGAGTTTTGTATGGTAAAAACGTGGTATAAATACAGGTTTCACAACGAGTGGGAACTTTATATCGCAGGTTATCGCAAGTTATTTAATTTTAAAATTAATAATAAACGAACCTCAGGCGAGATTCTTATTATTTTGAAATTAACAACAGAGAGTTGGTAAACGATATAAAGCTCCACAAGTTGTGAAATCAGTTTCTCCTATGATTATTTTGTATGGCCTATCTTCTGTTCGAATATACACACGGAGTAAACGAGGATTTCGCAGAGCGAGTCTTTACAAGATCGGCCAATAGAAATATCCCACAAATTTATCTTAACATAGGATAGGCCAATCAAATGTAAGTATCTGCTTTATCACTTAGTGATAAATTTGCAAGTCTCGTTATATATACTTCAAACGTTTGCTGTGTAGGACGTTAATAACTTTGACCCCCTGTATACTTCAAATATCATTTCATGCAAGAAACGGATAAAATACCTGAATCATAAGAGAAATAAAGTTATTTCATAACACAACGAGGCCAAAAACACTTTCGTTAATATGAACCAAGCGAGGATCTCGTTCCACGAAAGTACATTCAAATTCGTCCTTCAAAATAGATCTCTAGATTTGTAAGTTCTTGGAGGCATGCGGTCTCTAACATTTCCCCCGTATTTAATTTTCATAAATAAACGACGTCTCTGATGCGGATCCGATATAGTACAAATTTTCTTCTTCGTTCGCATTCTATAGGTTTTCACTTTATGCATGTCTAAATCGAGTTTGTTTCAATGAAGAAAGAACAAAACCACATGATTTATAAGTTTAAAACAACAGTCCTGCATTGATCCAAGAAACACTGTTATCCACTTGGGTAAATCAATTGATAAATTCAAGATGTCGATAAACAAAATTAAACAACAATTTCAGTTGAACTTGTTTTGGACATATCCTTGTTTTAGTAATTTGTATGACAACTTCATACTTCTGTTATTAGAATAGTAAATTGCATGACAACTGTATAAGGAATTCGAAGATACCAAAGGGGCAGACAGAAATCGTTAAGTCAGAAGACAGTCAAGACCATGGCCAACAGAATGAAACGAAAGACAAATATAGAACACATGCACGACACTACACAGAAAACTAAAGCAAGAGTAACACGAAATCTACAAGGGAGTTCAGGTGCTAGGGAAGGGTAAGCAACTCCTGCTCCACTAGTGGCACCCGTCGTGTTACTCAGTAGACAAAGCCAGTGTATAGTAACAATCGATGATAGTCACAACAGGTATAGGAACGGATTTGTATTTATGACAGTGGGATACTTTTCCCCGCGATGCATGTAGTATCAACAGCTGTTCTTCGCCTATACCTTGATATAATTTTGCCCGTCGTTAAAGTCAACTCACATCTTTGTTAAGTCATTAATATTTGTAACATTAAATTCAATTAGTACATAAAGGTGTAATTTTCTGTTACTATAACAATTCGAGTAAAACTGTTCACAGATATTGTTTATGTGTAAACACGTCTTTGCTTTCGAACACATGCACGTTTTTAATAAAACACAAAGGCCAACTGTTGCGTTGTGGAATCTACAGAAGAAAATTTGAACGCGAGTTTTACCTCAAAAATACAACGTACGACAGAAATGTTTTAACTGAACAAGCCCATGTTTAGCTTTTACGTTAAAAATAAACATAATGCATGCAAGCAAGTCTTGAAGAACCCATTCAGATTCGTGTTTTTTTATATCGATTTACTGGAGACATACTGAAATATGGTGTGTTTTACTATATGTTTTATACCAGGTAGTAAAGTGCTTGAAGTCTATGAGTAAGCAGTTTAGAGAATACCCATTTTTCATTCAAAGAAAAATAGTTCAGCATGCATTCTACGATAAGTAAGTAAAACGTTAAGTATATTGGATGAGGCCATGCGCTTGCTTTAAGATAATTTATGTTGACTCATTGTTAATGTTCGTACATCAGTTTCAAGATAAAAACAACTACAAGCTGTTCATTAGCAATCATCGTTATATAGAGTAAACATAATAGCCAGATAATATTTTTTTCAAACGACATAAAAACCAACTGCATAAGATTTAACTTTTGAAGTCGATACAAAGTCGGCAGACAATAACAAATAAAACAAGAGACGTTGTATAAGACAGGTAGATCAGATACAGCGTCTCTTGCTTACAGTTGAAAACAATCCCGGATCTCTTAAGCTAAAACATCAATCAAACCACGTTCATGTAAAAATATCATAAATAGCCAAAGAAAACAAAGTATTGCGCAAGTGCCAATATAAAAAATTATCGACAGCATACAGTAGGACAAAATTTTAACAAAATGTTGATTGAAATTAGTTTTGATATTCTCCAACGAAAAAAGAATTTTAAGAAAAAACTACAAGAAGTTATTGAACCGCGCCAGTTAATATTTTTTTCAAAAGCGGAATTAGAATGCAAATGTTTCTTGGGTGTATTTTGCGTTTTTAAGTGGTCGTTTGGGGCTTCTTAGAAGAAGTTTTTGCGACAAGATGAATGGGTTGGTCTAAAGGAGATGAAACTGGTGGTTTTGGGCTTCTTATGGGTCTTTGTGGGAAAATGTTGATGGATTGATCTTAGGAGGTTCTAATCGGACTTTTGAGGGTTATTTCGAAGAGGATTCCACCCAACTTATTTTTTAGTATTTATTAGAATAGTCCATTTATTAATGTCTAGAGGACCTTTCCCGATATTAATATTTGAAGTATGACGCGTAACCACAT
>JARWCS010376842.1:0-7500 GCA_034783895.1 Geukensia demissa
TTTAGTTTTTAGTGTTGTGTTTTTGTCGTTTTGGTCTTGTCCTCGTTGTTCTCCGGAGTTTGTCAGTACTTTTACATATTTCCTTTTCCTCGAATATCCCCTTGGTATTTCTTGACACATTTTATATGCATGAATTTATATAACTGAAGTACTTCAGTTGTCACTGAAACTATATAAAATTCAAACATTTCATAAATCATAATTTTCGCAGTGATGTTTTTGTAGGCAATAATTTACCATCAATTGTGCCTTCATATGATAACTGGGGTCCATGGATAGGATGCAATTCTAGGATTAATGACGAGGTGTTCAACACAGAATACAAAAAATGTTCTCCAATACAAGAGGGTGATGACATAGAAGAACCAATGCCAGAAGAACTTCTTCTACATCTTTTAAGTGACGAAAAGGTAAATTGCGAAATAAGGAGTACAGAACAGAATTTTATTTTGTCTAATCCAATATACATACGACTGTCACCAATACAATACATTACAAACATCACGACCAAATATATTTAAAAAAAAGCAATAACCAATTATTATTACATCATGCATTGTCAATGTCCAATATTAAATACAATTTACTAAAATGATATCTTTTGGAAATAACGCATTTACCAAAAGAAATGAATAAAACAGATTGTATATTGTCATGTTTAGTCTACGGAAGCCCTAGAGTGCCACCTAAAAATATATACTACTCAAAATTTGCTAATTAAAACATTTTTCACCTAGTTATTCATTTGATATAATGTATTTAGAATGTTTTAAATTTACAAAACAATATTCACATCTGTGACATTTATATACTAAAAAACTTTGGTTTAAATCATCACAAAGTCTGTTTAATTTCATTTTTAAAAATCTAACAAAAACTGAGTGATCCCTATAGCAAGATTTGAGAAGTATATTTTAACTTGTGCGCACATGTATAAACCGCCTTTGTAACCTAAAGCATTTCTTTCTGACTGTATGCTTGTTAATTATCCTTCTCTCAAGGGGCACCACCATAGAAGTGACTATACGGGTAGACAGGAGCAAAAATTGACAAATCGTACATACATCTTAATAACTCTTAAAAGAGTAGTAGTAATTATCTTAAAACGTTTGTGAATCACCCGATAAAGTGGGGATTCGCCAGGATACGTGAAAGGTTTACATTTTTAGATTCATAAGGCATTGTGGTAAAGTCCGTGAGTATGAAGGGAACCACGATACAGGAGAGGAAGATGTACAGTTATTACTGTACATGAACTATTTATCTTGTCAAAATGGCTCTTCTCTTTTTTGCAGGTCACAAACATACGCAGAATATGTAGAACTATTGGTATAAGTCCCAAAGGTTCCGCAATGGACATGATTTTAAGAATACGAGAGAGATCTATATCCCGTGCTGCTTTTGATAAGGCATATGAGAAAGTGTTTGGTTGTTCAGGTATTTAACAAACATTTGTTGAAATTTACCACAAAGAGGTAGGGCCATTTCCCCCGGAAAATGATAAACGCGATGGATGAGCTAGTTTCCCATAATGTTAAATAATTGAAAGATAGATATCACACATTGAAGTATATATAAAAGCTTGCTGACCATTTGCGGAAAAAATTGAATCATGAAAATAAGGCTATGCAGAAAAAAATGGCTATTAAAACATTGCCACATTACAGAAGTCCGTTAATGTCAGGCAGCATATCCTTGAGCACCGTCCGTTGGAATCTTCTGCAGTGTAACAACACATAAAGTCTATACTTTTAATATTATTTATAAGCTTATTTCAGTCTTGTTTATCTGCACCAGACATAAGAGGGACCTGCTATGAATTTCGGTATGTCGCACACCCTTTAACATCCTCCCTTGTGTCTTTTGCACATTGACAACTCATTTAACCACTTAAAAATATATAGTGTCGGCCCTCCCGGGTCCACCGAGCACTAAAGATAGTTCATAAAGAGGGTGTCAATAATAAGTGTTAAATGCAATTTACCTTTTTTACCTTCATGTGTTGCTTGTATCTATGTAATGACTTGTTTGTATAAAAATTAAGCATGCCTCCTGTGGGTCCTTAATTGCTGTAATAAGATCATGTATGTTGTATGTTTATCTTATATAGCGATATTGTATTTCGTTATAACGACTTGCTATCTCATTATTGTAAAACAACTTTTTATCCATTTTTTAAAATTAGTTATTATCTCCTACCTTACAACGATTTTTTTAATCTCGATTGAACGACATAAATTGCTGATTGTTTCTTTTCATTCAAATGTATGAAATAGGTAAAAAAAATTATTGTTTTGTTTTGTTTCAGGTGGGTGGGCAGTTGGTTGCTGTGTACATGGTGTAGTGTATGCCATTAAATGTCTTTTGCGATCAGAGAGTCCAAGGGACTACGTTGATCTAGAGAGGTCATTCAAACATCGACCAAATATCTCTATTTGTGACATCGCCCATTTAGTGGCAGCTCATGGCAACAAAAGAGAACCCGGTATGTTTTCTCCTTTTGATGGCAGATTGGGACCACCAACAGAAGAAAATATGAGGTTAATCCAGGAAGGAAAGCTCATCTTCACAGCATCCTTTTTGAGAAATGCAGACAACCAATCAGATGACAGTACGGATTCAGATTATAATCCTGTGACACAATCAGCAATCCATCTTGCACTTTTTGATTGGTTTCATGAAGGTAACTGCAAAAAACCCATCGAAAACCTGAGGAAATCATCACTTCTATCAGAAATAGCGGGGAAAGTAGATACCCAATCAGTAGAACAACTGTTTAATTCTTCTAAGAGAGACATTTATTTTTTAAACAACCTGTCACCGACACGTCATCTCTTTATCTTTAGACTGCTCTACCACCTAAGAAATGAGAAACAAAACGACTATCTAAAAAATAAAATAAAGCAAGAATTTGGTGACAATATTGAATTCAATCAGTTTGGTCAATTAAAACAGATATACTGCCGACGGGAAAATATACAAGAAGAAGTGATCGATGAGGGTTTTGCAGGAATCCCCGTCCACGACGACAGGTTAGGTAGAAATAGAAGGTCACATCAGCCCCAATATACATGTACACCGATAGTGCCATCGGACAGCAAAACAAGAGCACAGACAGACAGCAATACATGTTGGGATGAACACTTCAGAGAATTGCAGGGATTACAAGAAGATGGTAGGACAGATATTGCCTGTGTCAGAGATCTGTACGAAACTGTACTTACCATAATGGGATCAGAAACCGCATTTACTGCAGATGAAAAGGCAGCGGTATTATATAACATCAGATATGCGAATAGAGTCCTCTTTAGACAAGCCATCAGAGATCGCCAACAGCAAATAAGATCAATCATGTCTCCCCACGGACTGTTCCAGACACAAGGCTTTTCCAATTATTGCGGTTTATGCTGCATCAATAATATCTTGGGTCCCACAGAAGGCGGAAGCGATTTTCCTGTATCTGTTCAAGATATGGATCAGACTGCAGATATTATGTGGTTGGGTATGCTACATAATCCAGGATATGGTATAGTGGCCAGGATAGAACCTTTACGCGACAGAGAAGGCTTCTATAGTTGGGAAGTTATACAGGAAGTCCTGGAGAACAGAGGGATTACAGTCATAAGAATAAACAGTGCCAGCTTAAAGGATATGTGTCCCTCAACAGTGGTGCAGTTATTATTAAACCAAGTTAATTCTGATTCCTGCGATTTAATAATTCGCTTAAAGTCAACTGAGCACTGGCTGTCAGTTCGTCTTCTTAGCACCCATGCCATTATTTTTGATTCTAAGAAACAACAACCTACCATAACTACAACAGGAAGTACAATTCCGTTCATTAGGTTCCACGCTGAAACTCCTGGAGCAGTTTATGCCATTAAATACCAACAAGACTGTGATCGATCGTCAAATAATATAGAGCAGGTAAATTTTTAATAATACACTTGAATTTATACTTTTTGACACATTTTCGAGGTCAGAGTTTTCATTTCATTTTGTTTATGGAATCAGGCTGAAAATTGTGCACATTTCTGAACATGCTGAAATTCATTTAACTTACAGCACTAAATGAAAATAAGAGACAACGCGTTAAGTGGTTTTGTGAACGACTTTTCATAAAAAAATCTGAAAATGCTTCTCGAAAATTTTTCGGGGGAGCAAATAGTTGCCGCTTTGTCCGTCCGTCCGAAACAAATTGGTTTACGGATGATAACTTTTGTTTGTAATATAGGAACTATCTGACATTATAGAAATTATTGGTTATCACCAAATTCAGGTCAAGTTAAATTTTCCGGTGTGAGACTTATACCGTTCAAGTTATGCTCCTTGGAAGTTTACAAAATTTTCAAAATACTGGTTTCCGGATGATAACTTTTGTTTCTTATATCGGAGCTTTCTTATATTTGTAGAAACTATTAAGTATTACAAAATACAGGTGAAGTTCAATTTTGACTCATGAAACTTGTACTAAAATACTTAAATGTCAATTATCAACCACGAAGCAATACATACCGAAATAAATATGAGGTTTCTTTTTAGGATGGAGAGGGACTTTACCAAGAAACAGAGAGTAATTTTGTTCACGGTTGGTATATTTGATAGGAAGTAATCAAAGGTCATACATACAGTTCAAACATATTGGTTTATACCGGATTGAGCAACATTGAGTTAGACAACTTATATTAACACCTCTCTAAATGGCACGATATAAATTGTAAGCTTCATTGCGGACTAAAGGCTTATATACTAGTAGCTAGTACTCTTATCAAATTTATGAACCTACAAAAATGTATCTTAAACGTAGCATAGATGTTGATTTACCCTACAACAGGCCAACATTTCTTCCCCACTTTTGCTCTTCGATCTTAAATACTATGTATACTAAATCATCTACCTAAAGATATAGAAATCAATTGTTCGAAAACATGAACTTGCAGTGATTTTATGATTTTTGACCGTTCATAAGTTGAACTTTCTTGATATTTTAGAAATTGGACCGGCTGGTTTGCATGCTTCACATTCTGAACCAAGAACTATACCCGAATCTGATCATGAGCGACAGCAAGCACAAGATTCTTATGAAGGAAAAAATGAAGAGCCCGAACAAGAATCCCACATTGAGACTGATCAACAATCTAATCCAATACCGGAAACGGATTCACAACAAATACCAGTAGCGGAGTGTGAATCACAACCTGCAGCAGTCGATGAAACTGAAGAGCATCCAGACACTAAACGTGGTGATGGACAAAATCAAGGACAGGAAAACTCAAGTGCAAAATTAAAAAACAAAGTGGAAGGAACCGACTATGGAGAAGAAACATCGAACGAGGTACATTATTTATACAACATTGTCATACCGCGAAAAAAAGGGGCATAACACAAAAGTATAAACGGTGAATTTGCTAATTCGATTCTGGCAGCAAAATTTCAATCCCTATTTGTTTTAGTTTGATTTTGTCTTGAACAATAATGTAATTGGTTTATATATTTAAGAGAAATTGTTGTATGATGTATTTGTAAAGATTACAAAATACGAAGTGATGTATACATTTTGTATATGTAATCGAAAAGTTAAAAATATTTATCTTTCAGGAAAGCTGTCAACAGAATGCTCATAGATATGTTTTAAGAGTTAACCCAAAACAGGTAAAAATTACAATTACATATTAAATATTTGAGTTTTAATGGTATATTGAGCATATGGAATAATATTGTGATTCCAAAACCATCATAAGCATCTACATGCTATATGCAACCATTCGATAATAAAATTAAAAGCTTAAAAGATGATATCAAGTCACAAGATTAGCTTTTGATATTTAACCTTAATGGGCTTCTTGTTTGGATTTGCGACAATTACAAGTTCCGAAAGTAATTTGCACATCTACATGCAATATGCAACCTTTCTATAACAAAATTAAAAGATAAAAGAAGGAAAAATCAAGTCACAATATTTGTCTTAGAATATTTGACTCTTGTGGGCCTCTTGTTTGCATATGGAACATTTTTTGATTCCGAAACTATAACGTGCATCTACACGCTATATGCAACCATTCTATAATAAAATTAAAATCTTAAACCATGATATCAAGTCACAAGATTAGTCTTTGATATTTTACCTTAATGGGCCTCTTGTTTGCATTTGCGACAATTGCAAAATTCCGAAAGTTATTTGCACATCTACACGCAATATGCATATACTTAAAAAATCATTATTTTTGTTGAGCAGTAGCGTGTTTTTTCTAATGAAACTTTAGAATCTATAAAGATAAAATATTTTTTAGTTGAACATACTAATAGTTACACACAAATTGGAAAATATATTAAATTAATTTTAGAAAAGAAGGAGAAGTTATTGGTATGCACTGGACAACCAGAAAAGCAGAAAGAGAAGCAGTATTTTTAAGGTACCTATATTCAAAACCTGAAATACATATGCTATATAAATAAGCCCGAATGGGATAAATGTGCGGTTTATGCAACACACTGCAAAATCTTACAGATTAATAAAGAAAAGAGATAAATTGTCTTACCAAAAGAATGTAAAGTAATGTTAAAAAAGTTATGCTTCCTGAAAAATATATGCAAAGCATAATGTTAAAGGGTATATAATTGTCAAAGAGATTTCTAATTTTGAACTAGTTAAAATAGTTGTGCATGCTGCATCCTGTACAATCTTGTGACAGACGACAAAATAATATCATAATATCGAATTTAAGATTATACAATCTATAATATGTCATGGCTGGTTTTATGATATGATAAAATCAGAAAGGGGACCTTCAACTAAGACTAGGCAAGATGAGATTAAAAAAAATGTGCTAATTGGTTTTAATTTGGTATGTCCGATTTGAAGATATAAACAAACCGGTAAGCTTAGACTAGTACTGTGCCTATATTTATTCCATTTAAGAACCATTTTTTTCAATTTGGAATCAGCAATAAGATATGTACATGTAACTAACTGCAATGGTGTCTGCAAATTGCAACATTAAATTTATTGAATTTATTGAAATCTTCCTTTTCGGTCCATGATTTTATATACGAATGGACCTACAAAAAAGATGCATTCAGTTCGTAAATGATGTTTTTTATTTCTTCCTTTTAAGATAACTAGTCTTCCAACGGAAATCCTAACCATCATTTTGAAAGAGGTAATCTTAGAAGATGGAGATACTGCATATAGAAGTTTGTCTCTAGTTTGCAAGACATTTCAAGCTATTTGCCAGGATGAACAATTTCGAGTCAGATGCCATCTGGAATGGTTAGAAAGTAAGTTCATAGAAATATTTAAAGAAGTAGTGTCCTGAAATATTCTTAGTCTGTTCGTGAAATATGTCCCTAAATATGTTCTTTAAATCATTTGTCCTTCCTTTTTCTACAATATGAATATAGATGAACCATTTTTTAACAAGCATCAAAAATGAAACATTATAATGTATGAATATTCAAGCAGTAACAGTCTTTAATTTTATCTATTTTCAGGCTTACGCCCTA
>JARWCS010376853.1:0-10058 GCA_034783895.1 Geukensia demissa
ACGGACGGACGGACGGACGACGGACGCCAAGTGATGGCAAAAGCTCACATGGCCTTTTAGGCCAGGTGAGCTAAAAATCGCGGATCATCGAATCTTCAGTTAATCGTTTCACCCCTACAAATTTACATGTAATACATAAATTCATATTCACAATAATCCTACAAATATCACTTTCAGCTTTCATTACATGTTTGTATATACATTTACATATAGTAATATAATTGAACTTTGGCAACATATAGTAATATAATTGAACTTTGGCAGCATTCAGCTGATCAAATTAATTCAAAGTAAAGTATTTTCTTGTTTTTAAAATTAGATTTTGTACCATACATATAAGTTTTTGAATGAATGCAAGAACGAGACAGGGATATCTTTGGAATATAAGTCAATGCACATACAATGTAATATATTAAATCAAAAAGACAAGACTAATGCTTTGTTCATAATGTGACAATAGGATATAAACCAAAGAGCCTGTAATTGCTCACCTGGTATATAATTGCCTCAAAAGTTGACACATAATCAGCAGCGGCTATCTTACTTGGCAGGCAAATTGATCAAATATAATTCTGAAAGAGTTTTACCTAAAGACCATCTAACAAAATTTTTTGATTTTCCCATAGGTTTAAATGTTAAACATACTTCAGGTGTGGCGGCCAACTTGGTTGGCAAGCAGGGTTATTAAATCTAATTTTGAAAACCTAATGACCATTTCACCATAGTTTTTTTCTGCATTGAGAAGTATTTCAACATAAACAGATATTTCAATGATTTTCCCATAGGGTCCAATGTTAAACTAAGTTCAGTTGTGGTGGCCATCTTGGTTGGTGGGCGGGGACATTGGATATTATTCTAAAAGTGGTTCACCTAAAGACCATTCCATCCAAGTTTGTTCCCAATTGAGAAAGTATTTTTACATAAAAAGATTTTTCAATGATTTTCCCATCGGGTCCAATGTTAAACTAAGTTTGGCCGTGGTGGTTACCTTGGTTGGTGGGCAGGGTCATTGGATACAATTCTAAAAGAGGTTCATCTAAAGATTATTTCACCATATTTTGGCATTAATTGCCTCAGCAATTTTGGAGGAGAAGATTTTTTTTAAAGACCACCCCCTTTTTTCTATTTTTAGTAACAACGACCATATTGGATGGTCAATCAAGACCTTGGATACAACTCTGAAAGGGGACCATCCAAGGACTATTTCACAAATGTTTGGTCAAAATTGGCTCAGTGGTTTCAGAAAAGAAGATTAAAATGTGTATTAAGGACAGACAGACAGAAGCCAAGTGATGGCAAAAGCTCACATGACCTTTTAGGCCAGGTAAGCTAAAAAAGCAATCTAAGATTTTCTATATTTTCATCCTAATAAAGATTAAACAATTTCAAAATGATTCTAATTATTTAATGCTTGTATCAAATCATCATCCACATAGTTTAACAAAAGGCAACACATGGCTTGTAATTGCTTATCTGGGATTTAAAAAAAATGTATGTTTCAGTTTGACATGGCAAATATCTCAATTTTCATATGTTTTCCCTATAACAAGAAAAACATTACTACATTTATTACACTATGGATGGGGACTGGGTTTTCATTCAACAAACATGCAGAATTTAATTTTATTAAAACTACCTTCTTTATTCTGCCATCGAAAAGTAGTACCTATGTTATGCTTTCCATGTCTTTCAATACAAGTACATGTGTAAAACAATTGTTATTACAAGTAGTTAACAAGGTCCTCCCTAACTAATATACAGTTGGTGGAATGGATTCAACTCATCTTAATCAAATAAAATTCCCATTAATGATATTTATAGAGATTTTTAAAGACTTTTTAAGCTTTTTAATATAATTGTATATCTCAGTTGGTCAGTCCACTAGAAAAATCCAGTGATGAGAACTGATTCTGGGCAATATCTAGTCAGATGCCACTGGTAGAATTTGAGTGTTGGGTCAATTGAAAGTTATTGTTTTATCCCCTGGTAGGGCTACCCTACATTCCAACTATCATACAATGGTAGTAATCCCTTATCTGGCCAGTGGTGACCTAGTATTAATATTTAACACAGTACTAGTGACACTGTAATATCTACATGAATTTTAAACACAAACATGTCTGAATTACCAAATAAACCAGAGGCTCTCAGGAGCCTGTAATCGCTCATCTGATACAGTTGCTAAGAAAAAACTAACAGATCAAGTAGTTTCAGAGAAGAACATTTTTGAAATTTGTCCCCGTTTTTTTTCTATTTTTAACCTGGCAGCCATTTTGTGCGGAGGTCAGGGTCAAGGGACATAATTTAAGTAAAGGACCACCCAAAGAGTATTTCACGAAAATTGGCTCAATACTTTCAGAGGAAAACATTTTTTTAAATTTCAACCCCCTTTTTTTCTATTTTTAGCCTGGTGGCCATTTTGTTTGGAGATCGTGGTCATGGGACACAATTTAGGTAAAAGACCATCCAAAGACCATTCCAGCCAAGTTTGATGAACATTGCCTCAATACTTTCAAATGAGGAAATTTCTTAAAATTTCACCCCCCCCTTTTTTTTTCAATTTTTAGCCTGGTATCAATTTTGTTCAGAGGGCGGGGGCATTGGACACAATTTAAGTAAAGGACCATCCAAAGACCATTCCTATTAAGTTTTAAGAAGATTGGCTCAATACTTTCAGAGGAAAAGATTTATTAAATTTTCATCTCCCCTTTTTTCTATTTTTAGCCTGGCAGCCATTTTGTCAAAGGTTGGGGTTGTCCAGTGATTTTTTTAGTTCTTTTTTACCTCCGAATTTCGGCTGTTTCCCCTAGAGAAAGTTTCCCAAATTTGTGTAATTATTTCCCAATAGAGTACAAATTCCCAAAGTAAAACCGTGGAGGATTCTCATGTTTAGTTTTAAAAAGGTTCTGCTTCAATTTCAAGAGTCTAGGATACTGTTAATTTTCGTTTCCTAAAGCATTTTTGTGACTCAGACATCGCTTATTTTTGGACCGAAGTCGGAATGGTTACGATTTTTCATCCTGTTATTCATTCAATGTTCATTTCACTCCCCAGAATGAATATTTACCCTTGAAAATTCGTTGTTGGTTTGCATATTTTTTCCCAAATTCGTATACATTTTCCCAATAAAAACGGAGGAGGATGCTTTGAAAAAAAAGTAACAAAATCACTGTTGTCAGACAAAATTTTGAAAGAGGACCACTCAAGGACCATTCCACCATTGTTTGGTCAAAATTGGCTGAGCGGTTTCAGAGAAGATTTTTTTGTAATTGTGGATGGACGTCAGACAACGGACCCCAAGTGATGAGTAAGCTCACATGGCCTAAAAACCAATGGACCATTTGGAAATGACTAAACCCCTTGCTGATTAATTCAATGTTGTAGTATCATTGAATGCTGTCAAAATTACTAATTTGTCTTTGAAAGTTGCATTACAATTCAATATGCACCCACAAACAAAAATATCAATAATGTGTAACATGTAGTATTCTAGATCTGAACTTTACCTAAAAATTAACCAGAGTCAGTTATGCGGAAAATGTAGGTCAAAATGATCTAATTTTGCTTGGAAGCTCCATTACAATGTTATACTTATCTACATACCATATCATTGAAGTGTGACATGTACTGTCATGTACTGTTATGTAGTATCCTATATGTAAACTTTAATGGGAAACTTATACAGAGATTGCCATATGGAAAATGTAGGTCAAAGTTACCTAAATGGCCATGCTACATTACTATGCCAGATGCATCAGCACACCAAATATCATCAATGCACATGTATCTCATGTTGTATCCAGAGACCTAGACTTTTACCATAAACTTAACCAAACAGTAATGTGGAAAATATGCGTTTTAATGACCTAAATGTATATGGATGCTGCATTAATGCAAAATGCACCTACATATCAAATATCATCAATTTATCCTGCATACCAAATATCATCAATGTATCTAATGTAGTGATCTAGACATAAATTTTGTCTGAAAACCTCACCAGATTCAGTCATGTGAAAAATGTAAATCAAAATCACCCAAATGTCTATGGATAATGCATTATTATGCTAGATGCCCCTCCATATCAAATATCATTAACAAGTACTATCCAAGTTCTAAACTTAAACTAAATACTGAACCTGAAGTGTGGAGGATGGACAGACATACAAACGAACAAACAAAGGAAATGCTATACACCCTCCCTAACTTTCGTGGGCAAGGTGATAATAAAGCTTTTGACAATTGCATACCCACATAAACTTAATACTTACAATAATAAATAATTGGTAAAATCTGTATCTTTGCTTTGTCTATTAATGGTGTTGATTCTACATACACTGTTTCATCACATATCTATCATGACAATAAGAAAATAATTTCAATCAGTACAAGCATTATTAGTTATCAATGCTAAATGAAAAAATATCTAGATAAGGTTAAGAAAATTTTGTAAGATAATGAAAGTCAATTGGTACATTACATTACATATAAAACAATTTATACAGATTCTGGTGTATTCCAATTTAAGGTACATCCATGTACATATGTACACATGTATGCACTTTCTCCTTTTGTTAAATGTGCATGTACAGTGTACATGTATTGTAATGTACAATGTATGTGCAATTACTTATGAAGGAAGAATATGTACATGTATTTGATGGAAAAAGAGCAAGTGCTACACTCATTTTTTTAATTTCTTTTCAGTAAAGATGACTTTTTACAATTTTGAACGATGAACAGATATCAAATGAGTAGGAATGTTAATATGGCCTTTTTAGAAGCTACAAATTACATGTAAAACAACATACTTACAACCACATTCTGCAAAAATCTGCAGTACAACTATCCAATGACACCATTATTTTCATATAGACATTTCAGTTGCATGTACATTTTGCATAAAACCTGAAAGTAGATTGGGATTGTTTAAAATATATGAAATAATCAAATTGTCAACCATAATATAGTCAATACAACATATTTTTGGTCTTCCAAATAGTTGAAATTTTGTGCTAATCCTTGTAGTCCGATAATATCAAGATATTTGACTGATCAACCAAATTTCCATATGACCAAACATTTTCCAGGATTTTCTTGGTTGTTTGTCTCCCACCTTCTAGTATGCATATAAACAAGTACATGTACATGTAAGAACTAACTCTTTAAAGGTGTAGAGAATGTTCATTTAACATTTTGTAATGGAATGTTAAAATTAAAACAAATACACCAACAAATCAGTGTTTCAAGACATGGAAGGGAGATAATTATTACAAATACTGGTTCAGAGGGAATCATTGATTATTTCTTACATCTTTTTTTTATGAAAAATTATTTCATTGTTCACTGTCATGTCAATTCAGAATGTACACATGTATAAGGGTGGAGATGTACAGCAATTATGAGATAATTTCATAAGTTTCATCATGATGACTACATGATGTGTGTACATGTACATGTATTTTGAATTTATGATCAACACACCGTGATGTTTGTTTCCCCCAGCTTTCAAAAAGGGCATGGTAAATCTTTTCAAACCAGAGGCTCCTATGTGCCTGTAATCGCTCACCTGGTACACAGCTGCCAAGAAAAAATGAAATCCCATTTAAAAAATTAACCCCCCCCCCCTTTTATTCAATTTTTAGTCTGGCAGCCATTTTCTTCAGCGGTTGCGGTCATTGAACACAATTTTAGTAAAGGACCATCCAAAAACCTTTCCAGCCAAGTTTTGTCAAGATTGGCTCAACACTTTCAGAGGAGAAGATTTTTTTAAATTTCATCCCCCTTTTTTCTATTTTTAGCAGGCCTGCCATTTTTTTCAGAGGTCAGGGTCATTGAACATAATTTACATAAAGCACCACTCAAGGACAATTCCAGTCAAATTTGGTCAAATTGGCTCAATACTTCATACCCCTTTTTTGCTATTTTTAGCCTCGCGGCCATTTTGTTCTGAGGTCAGGTCATCATACACAATTTAAAACCAGAGGCTCCCAGGAGCCTGTAATGGCTCACCTGGCATACAATTGCCAATACAAAGTTGACATGTGGCAGTAGCAGCCATCTTACTTGGCATGCAGGGTGATCAGTTATCATTCTGAAAAAGGTTCACCTAAAGGCCATTTCACAAAAGTTTGGTTCCAATTGAGCAAGTAGTCCAGATGAAAGATATTTTTAATTAATTCCCCATAGGGTCCAATGATAAACTAAGTTCGGCAGTGGCAGCAATCTTGGTTGACGGGTGGAGTCAAGGGATATAATTTTGAAGGAGGTTTACCTAAAGACCATTTCATTAAGTTTGGTTCCAATTGAGCGAGTGATTCCATGTGAAAGTATTTTTCAATGTATTTCCCATAGGGTCCAATGTTAAACGAAGTTCGGCTGTGGCGGCCATCTTTGTTGCTGGGTAAGGTCATCGGATACAATTCTGAAAGAAGTTCACCTAAAGACTATTTAACCAAAGTTTGGTTCCAATTGAGCAAGTGGTTCCATGTGAAAGTATTTTTAGTGCATTTCCCATTGGGTCCAATGTTAAACTAAGTTCCGCTATGGCTAGTGCTGGGAATCAGTCAAAATTTGAAAATCGATAATCAGACCTCAAAAGTCGATTGATTATTGATTATCGGTAGTACAATTGTGACAGCATATTTCTCTGTAAAAGTGTTTGCTTCAGTTTACCTATGTTTTCTTTATTTTATTTGTTTGTTTGTTTGTTGACTCTTTTGATGTTTTAAGCGTATATAGACTGTGTATAATGTCAGTTGTTTATATTGTGTGTATATGTACGCAGTATGCACTGGTACGCATGCGTGTAGTTACCTGTGCAACTAAATAATGGAATCGTCCAGGTAGAGAGTTATTTTTGGAACAAATAAATCACAACTGGAGATTTGATTAAATTATATTGAACAACATCAAAACATTATATAAATGATGACGGATAATAATTTACTCCGGTAATTATCGCTAATTATCAATATAATAGGAAGCCTTCGAATCTCAGTAACACGCTCGGCAAAGAAAATATGGATAGAAATGGGATTGCCCATTTATGAATAATGGACTGTTCCAATTGTTACACAATACACATCCAACAGGTGCGCATTCCTGTGTAAAACAGACAATAAAGCGTGTGGGAAATGGAAGTCAGGGACTGCTATAAAGAGATTTTTTTAAGAGAAAAGGAGTAATTTAACTTTCATAACACCATTTTGAGAACATCGACTTGTAAATGATAAAATCGATCATCGGATCTCAGACCTGTTATCGATCGATTAGTCGATGTTTCCGATTATCGGTGCACCACTAGCTATGGCGGCCATCTTGGTTGGCAGGTGGGGTCATCCGATACAATTCTGAAAGAAGTTCACCTAAAGATCATTTCACAAAAGTTTGGTTCCAATTGCGCAAATCGTTTCTGATGAGAAGATTTTTTAATGAATTCCCCATAAGTTCCAATGTTGAACTAAGTTCAGCAGTGGCAGCCATTTTGGTTGGCAGGCGGGGTCATCTGATACAATTCTGAAAGAGGACCACCTAAAGACTATTTCACAAAAGCTTGGTTCCAATTGAGCAAGTAATTTCAGATGAGAAGATTTTTTAACGAATTCCCCATAGGGTCCAATGCTAAACTAAGTTCAGCAGTGGCGGCCATTTTGGTCGGTGGTCGGGGTCATCAGATACAATTCTGAAAGATGACCACCTAAGGAACATTTCACCAAAGTTTGGCATGAATTGGCTCAGCTGTTTTTGAGGAGAAGATTGTTTTAGAAACCACCCCCCCTTTTTTCTATTTTTAGTAACGGCAGCCATATTGGATGGTC
Organism: Geukensia demissa; assembly: GCA_034783895.1. Lineage (NCBI taxonomy): Eukaryota > Metazoa > Mollusca > Bivalvia > Mytilida > Mytilidae > Geukensia > Geukensia demissa. The sequence goes on from JARWCS010376853.1 coordinate 7,821, forward strand.
GATCACGACCCCGGATATAATTCTGAAAGGGGACCATCCAAGGACCATTCCACCAAAGTTTGGTTCAAATAGCCAAGTGGTTTCACAGGAGAAGATTAAAATGTAAAATGTGAACGGATGAACAGACGACGGACGCCAAGTGATGGCAAAAGCTCACATGGCCTTTTAGGCCAGGTGAGCTAAAAAGGTATGAAATTTTAAATCAAATCGAGTGGTCCTATTTATGATTGAACATGTATCCTTGATATTACATACTACAAATTTTGTGATATCGATGAAACCAGAGGCTCCACAGAGCCTGAAATCGCTCACCTGGTATAGTGTTGTCCATACTAAGTTGACTTTGAAATCATGGGATTTCCAAATGGCAAAATGAAAACAAAACTTTTAAGGAGGTCAATCAAATGATCATTCAAAAAACTGGTTCAGTTATTCTAGTAGTTTCTCACGGGGAGAACTCTGTATAGGGTCAAATGTTAAACTAAGTTTCACCTAAAGACCATTCGGCTGTGGCTGCCATCTTGGTTGGCGGATGGGGTCAACAGATATAATTCTGAAAGAGGTTCACCTAAAGACCATTTCACCAAAGTTTGGTTCCAATTGAGCAAGTAGTTCCAGATGAAAAAAAAATTTTGTGCATTTCCCATAGGGTCCAATGTTAAACTAAGTTCGGCTGTGGCGGCCATCTTGGTTGACGGGTGGGGTCATTGGATACAATTCTGAAAGAGGTTTACCTAAAGACCATTTCACCAAAGTTTGGTTCTAATTGAGCAAGTAGTTCCATAATAAGATGATTTGTATGAATTTCCCATAGAGTCAAATGTAAACTTAAGTTTGGCTGTGGTGGCCATCTTGGTTGGCGGGCGGGGTCATCGGATACAATTCCTGAAAGAGGTTCACCCAAAGACCATTTCACCAAAGTTTGGTTCCAATTGAGCAAGTAGTTCCAGACGAGAAGATTTGTTAATTTCCCATAGGGTACAATGGTAAACCAAGTTTGGCTGTGGCGGGCAGGGTCATCGGATTAAATTCTGAAAGAGGTTCAACTAAAGACCAATTAACCAAAGTGTGGTTGCAATGGAGCAAGTAGGAGAAGAGCTTTAAAGAAAAGTTTACGATGACGGACGCCAAGTGATGGCAAAAGCTCACATCACCTTTTAGGTCAGGTGAGCTAATAATGTGCAATTTGAGAGCACGGTCTATGCAAATAGTTGACATACCCACGGGCTTAAACTGCGCTCCTCTCGTTGTAGATTTATTTTTATATTGTTATGAAGCACAGTTTATATCGAAATTGATTTGTGAACAAGTTCTATAATACTTTTAGATATTTGGATGATGTTTTTTTCATTAAATAATCCAGATTTGCGAAATGAATTTATCCCAAAGGACTGACCTTAAAAATCTGTTATCAATAATGGCCGCACTCCCTTTTTAGATCTGGATTTAAAAAATTGAATAGGGTTGTTAATGCACTAAAATTCATGATAAAAGGGACGATTTATTTTATTTAAGTTAACATTCAATTTCTTTATGGGACGTGCCTTTGGCCCATCGTACGGTGTTAACATTTCCCAACTAGTTCGGTTTGCCCGTGATTGCACTTAAGTTTCAGACTTTAATGATCGCAATCTATATCTTAATGGTCAACTTGCCGCAGGGGTACAGATATCACAAGCTTCTCAATACTTTCACAAAACTTTATAATGTGACAATGATTTAATTCAAAAATACGGCTGCAAATGTAGAATTTTGATACAACAGGGGGTGTCGCATCGTACGTTCTATGGAAACATAACATATCAAGCATATAAATTTAAAAATGATCCATTGAATATAACTGTTCCGTTTAACAAAATTATCCACAAGGGTTATACAGGTTCGACGTTGTAATCTTTTTTTTTTTGTTGGTAAAGATAGAAATTAAAAATCTTATACCCTCCACTTTCAGAGGCTTCCACAGGGTATGCACACTCTGGTGTTAAATTAAACTCTGTTAACAGATATTTTAAGGGATTACCTAAACTTTAGGTTATATCTTCAAACAATTCGAAATGAAGTTGGAATGTATCTAAGATTTTTTCTTATTGTCAGATCTTGGTGAGAATACTAGGATCAAAATATGAGAATCTTGTCAAATTTGTCTCTTTTCCCTATCTCGGTATATTAAACAGATATATCATGACAGGGAGGGGTATTTGCGAAAAAATACCAGTCGCGGGAAGAAAAATTTCCCGA
>JARWCS010376864.1:0-10058 GCA_034783895.1 Geukensia demissa
TTTCATCATCAAAAATTTTGATCACTGAGATGCATTAATTTTAATATAAAATGATACTTGATTAAAATGTTTAGATGATTTTTACAGAGTTATTTCCCTTAGGTGTTGGGTACCCTCTTAATTCACATTTGACTGTATGAAGGATTAGAATTGTTTGAAATATCCATGGTAAAGCTTAAATAGTTCATTATGTATATATAATTTGTTTATCTGTACATAGATATTGTCAATTATTATACTTCATTTAAGTTTCTGTAAATATATTTAAAAGTATGATATTTGACATAATCCATAGTTAATGTGCCCATGTGAGTTTGTGTGCATTCCTACTAATGAATATCCATGATGTTGCGCAATTGTCTATTTTTCTTTTTTTAATGATATTTTTGATTAATACAGCAAATCTTGGGATTGGAATGCCAATGTTAGCCAGTAACTACATACCTCCAGGGATGACAGTTCATTTACAGAGTGAGAATGGTATCCTAGGGCTAGTAAGTTTGTTATATCAATTTACTATTACACCAGCCAAGTATTGACTGAAATAAGAAAACTTGAAAGATAATATCCTCAAAATGCATTGAATCATTGGGTAAAGAATGAATGATATGAAGTTCCCAGTTAAGTTATTCTGTATACATTATACAAAAAATTGGTATTTGATTGGATTAATTCTATTTGGTAATAATGTATAAATTTTGCATGATTTCGTTTGATTGACTTCCTCTTTAGAATTAAAGTTTCTTCGTAGATCAGGTGATAATGCATAGAAGTGGTTGTTGATGTCAGAAATTATGACAGGCTGCAACTGGAAAATGCTGATTTGAAAAAATTAATACCTGTTCTCTGAGGTTTTGTCAATTTCTGTATTTAGTTTATTTCCACCAGACTACAACAAAAAATGGATTTGAAAAGCCAAAATGGCTTTGGCTGACATTACTAGGGTTAAATGCCACACATGTTACTCATTTTTGGGAAATCACATGTCTTACGTGTGTTACACATGTTACATACCGGTATGTAAAACATGCATGCAATGCATGTATCACAGACATGAAATTTCACATGAAATGTGCCCAAAGACTTTATTTCTATTTTATACAAATGAAAATATCAGGAAAAAAGCATAAAAACCTTGATCAGGTGTTTATCTTTCTCAGAAAAAAAATTATATATACCAGTCATAAAGTTCACAATAATACCCTCACCAAAGGGCAGAATGTTTTTTTTTTATATTACAATGTACCTATCTGGACCATACCAGTAATTATCAGGGTGAGTTGTACCATGTCTGCCTTTTTTTAGGTCAGACATATGTCTACTTCCTGTTTGTCAGGAGGGGCATGATAAACTTCTCTATTTTTATCAACTCCTTAAACCACCAGGCAAATTAAATCCACACTTTAGTGTAATGATCCTTTGATAGTCCTTTAAATAAGTTTGTTTGATTTTCCCAAGCACCTGCTTCATTTAATATGTTTGATATGGCTGGACTTTATTTAACATTTAACCTTATGGCAATTTTAACAATTTTGTTAACTTCTCTAACTTCTCTAAGAACACAGAGCCAATTTTCTGGGCAAACATGAATATCATGGCCTGTCTGAGTTGAACATTGGACCCTATAAGAATGTTTACATTTTCTTTAACTTCTCTGAGACTGCTGAGCCAATTTGAACCAAAGATTGTGGGAATTGTCCTGGATGTCCCCTTTAAAAATAATTTAGATGTCCTTGAACCAATTCAATATGACTACCATTGCTGGACTTAAACATTGAGCATTGTGAAGTTTTACATCTTTGTCAACACCCCTGAAACTGCTAAGCCAATAAAAACCAAACTTTTATCAAATGGTCTTTGAGTGGTTCCTTTAAATATTGTTTGGTTTTCCCAAGTACTATCAAACACAGTTTTGTCTAATAATCTGAAAGCACTGGGATAGAGCCTTTCATGAAAAGTACAAATGTATATGCAGCTAGAAATGATTAAACATTGAACTTACAAATTTAACATCTTCGTTAACTTCTCTGATATTATGGAGCCAGTTTGAACAAAACTTTGGTGTTGAAATGGTGATTTTGTTATCCCCCTCAACACTAATGTTAAGCTGTCCAAGGAGCAGTCCATGATGACGCTATGACCTGACTAACTTTTTTCCAGTGTCAAAATCAAACATTGACCTGTATTGGATTTCACATGGTTTGAAAAAAACTGACGTTTTGTTTTGGTTTCGAGTTATGAATGGGATAAGGTGCTCCTTGGTGCCACAAGTTTAAAATTATTTTTCTTTGTAAATTGTATAAAGAAATTCCTTTGTTAATCCCATAAGTTCAACACAAGGAGTAGTATTCTTCCTTGTTGAAAGGCTTGTGAAGACATCTGAATTTTGAACATCTTGTTGAAGGCTTGAGGAGGCCTCTAGATTTTGAACATTCATCTGTTTCTTGCTAAGATATAGTTACAACTGTTTGACGTTTACTTCACATCTTTAATACTCATTTTCATTTTGTTAATCATGCTTAATTCAAATAATTTTTTATTGATTATGAAAAGCAAGTTAATATTTTCTTGCAGCATTTACCGGAGCTTTCCAACAATTTGACTTCAAGCACTGCTAAAGAGTTTTCAATCAATGAAATGGCCATACAGTGCATCAAATTGATATTAGTATTTGTGATACATTTATTTTCAATTATAATGTATTCTTGTTTTAAGGGACCTTTCCCATTATCTGGAGAAGAGGATCCAGATCTAATCAATGCTGGTAAAGAGACAGTAACAAGTATTCCAGGTAGCTCCTTCTTCTCCAGTGATGAATCATTTGCCATGATTCGAGGGTAAGGTACACTCTTATGTACATTTTGAAATCAAAGAAGACACCAATGCATGTAAAATAGTAAAATGCATTTCATGAATTCATTTCTGTAAACAGGAGTGTTTTTTGTAATGCTGATTAAAATTGAGAAGCAATGTCAAATAAGGCACCTATCTGCCAAATAATAAAATGAAAAATTGAATAGTACCAAAAATTTAAATGTCAGATTACATTTAAATCCGGTTGGCAGGCTAATTGTGTTCAAAAAATGATTTTTTTGTAATGATCCATACAAATTTAGACCCAGTTTTTTGTTTTTGGCAATTTTAACATTTGTTAACATAAAAAATCTGATAACAGATATAAAAACAGATGTATTTAATTTAACTTAGGGGGAGTTATCGTTCATTACTAAACCCAAGTTGGATGATGTGCCAAAATACTCGGAGTTGTGTTTTAGAATACAGTTTTAGAATTCCAATACATGTATAAAACTGATTGAATAATTTATTTAATGCAAAGTGGCATTGATTATGCTGTATGGTTAGAAAAAATATACCAGGTACTCATAATTTTTTTTTCTCTTATTCAAAGATCCAGTCAGATTTTAGAAAATTATAATTTATTTACATCTGATTTTCAGTGGCCACATAGATTTGACAATTTTAGGCGCCATGCAAGTGTCAAGATATGGTGATCTTGCAAACTGGATGATCCCTGTAAGTCCTAGATAATTAGTGTAATAATTCTAAATCACCTCAGGGTACAAGAAGGCACCTGTTTACATGAGATTTTATGGAACACACTTAAACAAAGACTGCTTCAACAGCAATAATGTATTCCTCCTATTAAGCACCCGTGTCCCTCCCCCCCCCCCCCCCTCCACGTTAATTCTGTTTAAAATTTTAACGCGTCCTCTCAAACTCCTGGTATTGTAAATTTTTACAGGATTGAGGAACAGAAAATTCTTTGAGAAAAAATGGCAATTCAACCTCAAGAGAGATAAAATGTAGGGGGGAATTATTCGTCATTTCAGGCTGTTCATTACATGGTAAAATTAGCCATTTTTTTTGCCAAAAGTGGCTCTTTGTACACCCTAGTGCCAGACCAGGAGTACACATTGTCAATGCTAGGTAATAATTAAGTAATTTAACTAAGGTTAAGTAACCTGCAAAAATGCTTTTAAGTGCCTAAATGCAGTGGAACGTAATTCTTCTTAAATGAATTGGGAGAGAGGGTCAAATAAAAGAAATGTGGGCAGTCTTTTAAATTACTTTATCTAGGTCAAACCTTAGCACTCCTGCTAAAAAGGAAGATGGCCATCCCCCAACATTAAAAATCTCAGAAGAGCAATTCAAGGGGCAGATAATAATACATGTCATGTAAAACTATATTGCATAATGTTAAACTTTAACCTTTAACCATGGGATATTGTTACTTTTTATTTAAATTAAGTAGAAATGCAGAAATATAATTTAATATAATTTAATTAAGCTCGAATATTGGCACTCCACAAAATCATCCCATGTAATTAATTAAATTCTGACATATTTTTGTGGTCCAAATGTGTTTGATAAGAAAGGTTCCAATGTATATTTCTTCTACCAAGGTAAAAACAATTTATGCGGTATTGATTAAGAACAGGTAATAGTTTCACTTAAAATTCCATAAATATCCTATGGAAGGAATGTGGTAGATCTTTTTTACAAGGAACAAAATAGCCAATCTGAAAATATCATCCTGAAAGGTGTTGCATCAAATTTCAAGTCCTCTGATTACAGTACATGTACTAATGTTAAGATATTTCAAGACACCTGATTACCTTTATACCAGTCAGAATGTCCAGATTCAAAATGTTAAAATAATCATATGGAAATTGCTACTCTACAAGATACATAAATTGTAATTATTTAACAACAAACATGCACAAGAATATTTACATTTGTTATAAATAAGGACATCTACTTAATCTTATTTTCCATTTGTATTAATTGTAGGATTTGTTAGATTCTGACTCTTGCCACAAATTTATTTTTATTTCTGATAGATTTGCTAATTGGTTATCTATGAAAAGAAGCAAAAGCAAAATTATCCATTTTATAATAAAGATATACTGCGATTCCTTCAAATATGTGAAAATAATCGTATGGAAATTACTACTCTACATGTAAAATTAAAGCAGTTCAGCAGTTAACAATTTACAATATATAATTTTCAGAGGAGACAAATGTTCCTTTTATACCTGGGTTGCAAAAACCTTCATTTTGGGAATGGACAAAAATCAGTATTGCACAATACAACTTTGTTGTTTTTCAGGGTAAAATGGTAAAGGGTATGGGAGGAGCCATGGATCTAGTATCCAGTCATAAAACTAAAGGAATAGTCACTATGGAACATGCTGCTAAGGTAATATATTAAAGATGGAAGGTAAAAGTAATTCAATGGTGTGTTAACCTGAAACCAGTGTTTCTATTTAATTTTTTCAGTGAATGCCTGAGACCTATAGTACAAATACACATAAATTCTTGCCTTGTTGAAGAATTTCTTAAATTTCAAAATTAAAATAACATGAATAGGATTGGTTGTAACAGCATTCAGTTGTCCTTACAAAACATCTTTTCCATCTACAGATTTTTCAATAGACTTTAATTCTCAAGCTTTGTTGGTGTCAATTTCAGAATGGTGAACATAAGATTTTGGATGAATGTAGTTTACCCTTGACTGGTAAAAACTGTGTCAATACCATAATTACTGAAAAGGTAGGGTTATATAGCCTTTAAAATCTTAAACATACTGTTAAAACTTGTATATACTAAGCATAAATTAAAATTGTGCAAGCTTAAGAATTGTTGAAATAATTCAGTTATGAAAACATTGAAAAATGTTTTGATGGACCTAAAAGGTTTTTAAGGTAGACATTGTATTAAATGACAAGTGACCATTGCTCATGTATACCTCTTTATATGCATTTTGACCAAAATAATTGAAAAGGCTGAGGTATGATATTATTACAAGTGACATGCAATACAACCAGTTTCAGTTAATTATGTTTCAGTATCAACCTTCCAAGACTTTTGGGGGGCATAGAAAATTTTTTATCTTATGCAAATGTATATTAAACCATCCTTTGTCTTTACATGTCTAGGGTTTATTTTGATGCTTACCATAAATATTTCAGGAAAGCATATAGTTACCCTATTGTTTTTTTCAGTGTGTGTTTGATGTGTCACCAGATGATGGTCTGATATTAACAGAAATTGCCGATGGCCAGTCTGTAGGGGATATTGAAAAAGCAACTGGCTGTAAATTTCAGGTAAAAATATTTTTCTCAAATCATGTTTAACTATTTATCTGGCTATCTAAGAAAGAAGAGAAAATAAGCGATATGGGGTATATGTCAAGGAAACATGTACAACAAACATACAATGTGAAAATTGTCTAGATCATAAGGTCTCGACAAGGCATTCAACAATGGTGTAATACTGCTCAATGTCATAAGCTTTTAGACCAATCTTTTTCTTTAATCACCAAATCCATCTAGATAATTCTGTCTTTTTTATTAGATTTCCTTCAAACTTGGAAACTCACTATTGTGAGAAAAGTTTGGAGTACAACTCATTACTGGATTACTCATGTCACATGATTTTGCATTCATTTCTTACTTCAATTTTTTGGAATTTCACTCTTATCAATACTTTTACTATACTGCCTTCAGTTTTGAAAAAAAAGTTATGTCTTATTAAGTAATTTATCTGTGAAACCTGGGTTTTATGTAAGCAAGGATTATTATATTACAGGTTGCATCAGATTTAAAACCAATGGGACAAATTGAAGATCCACATGCATAAGTCAACGTTGTTTGGACAAAGGTCTACCTCCAAAGTCATATGAAGTGGTTAATCATTGATGTACATTGAAGAAGTGCTTTATTTATACAAGATACATAAAAAAAGTATTTTTTATCAACTTTTTAAAGAAAACTATGAAATTGAATGTGTCTGTTAAAAATAGCCAAGCGTAAAACCTGACCCAAAAATAAAAAGATTGATTCAATGTTGTGCATAAAATACCATTGGTTTTTACAAATTTTTTAAAAGGAAGAAATTAATTTATGAAAACACTGTAAAAGACCAAAAATAGTGGAGATAAATTTATGTTTATATATAAAAAAATACAATTAATAAATAGATAAAATATCTCAAAATCCAGGACACTGGAAAAAATATCTTGTATCATTGTAAAGTACCTGTGCAACATAAGTCTGCAGTTAGTTTTGTTGGTTTTTCATTGTGTTTTGTCATTGCCTAATAATTACCAAGAAAGGCACTAAATCATAATTTTATTACCAGGGTGTGAGGTATGATATAATGTACTGACACTTAGGTTATCAATAATCCTGTCATTATATTTATATCATTTTTCTTTATAACATGGAATCAGATTTTCTTTTCAAACTTATGTAACAGATTTTGTGAAAGTGGATGTTTTGTTATGTACAGCATCTTTTAACATATACTGTAAAAACTTTACTTATTTTCTCATAAAAAATTGTTAACATTAATAAAAATTGTGAGACAGTTTGGTTATTTACAATTATCCATATGTATAATGCAAAATGAATGAGCATTCGATTTGGTATTTGTTCACACATAAATAAACCAGAATTCAATGCACATCGAAAACAATGAAAAGTTAAATATTTGCCCAATCACATTCAATATTGCGAATTAATTCGTATTAGGTGAAATGCAGCATACTATATGTCATACTGTATGTACACTGTTCTCTTTCTTTTTATTGTATTTTCTTTGATGAATTGTAGTAACTTAATGACATTTAATTTTTAAAGTATGCTTTTTCTACAACTGATATTTTTAGAAAATAAAGACTTTTTTTTATTACAAATGGACATGGACTGTTTAAGTCTGTATATTACATATTTTATGGTACTGTTTACTCGGTAAATATGTTTGCTTATGCATTTATATGTAATTGAAACTTTATTATCATTGATTGATCAAATTCAATTAAATCTTTTTATGGATTGACTGTTTAGTAAATATCATTTTTTTCCTATGTTCAGCACAGAAGGAAAACTAAATATGGAATTAATTATTTATACAGATTATTAGTAGTAGAAGTTAAAACTGGTATTTGTCTAGTCAAATTTGTTTCACATTATTTTCATTTAAATGCTTTTAAATCAAAACAATTACAGTCTGTGCGGTTTATACTGTTTCATAATCAGTCTTGTGAAAGGGCATTTAATCATGAAAGCAAAGTTTATCAATATTAATATTTCTTTTATTCTGATATTAGTTATCATTTAAGCTTTTTTCAAATCATATACACATCCTGTAAACAATAAATAATTAAAGATTGCAGATTTTTCCATAATAATATATATTGCAAATGTTGGATGGAATAACATATATGTTCTTCATCACAAAATCTTTCAATGAATATTATATCAACAAATTTATAGTACTGGTAGCTTTTGTTTTTTTTTTTGCCTTTCCTTAATTTAAAGATATAATATAAATGTTTTTGAAACATGTGATACATTTTGAGCAGTCATTTGTATATATAGATTCATCCATAAATTATATAAAACAAGAAAACACTTAAAATATCAATTGTGCATTTATTGTTAATATATTCTTAATACTGGTATTATAGATTTTACCAGTATTTTGTTTTGTGTGAATTATATGGTTTTAAACAAAGATATTTTGGAATAAAATAAAAAGCCAGAAATATAAGTGTTTAAAATATAACAAGTTAGAAGAGAAGAAGGTATTTTATACTTTATATCAGTGAACAATTCTGATTATACAGAATCTCAGATAAAGCACAAACATCTTTAAATATGTTTTGCATAAATAAAAGTTTCATTGTACAAGTTAAAAATGGTTAATAAAAACGCTGTAACTACTACAAGGTTTGAAAAATCTAATTTGTAAACAAATGAAGATTTTGCCTAACCATACTTAGTTTCTCTTACATTCAAAAGATATCTAACAAGTACTCTGACAAGCAAAACTCAAAAAAGATGAAACTTGCTGAGTACATATACATTGATGATTGATGACATTTCAAAGTAGATATCTGTTTTTATGGTATTCATATTGGATACAAACGAGAAATTACAGTGTCAAAAAATGCCAATTAAGTTTTAAAGCAAATCAACAGATTTCAGTATTGTCAAAAAACACATTTTCTTTTGAATTAGATAGATTGATCCTTATGAAAAAAACAAACATATCAACTGTACCATCAGTATGTGAATCACAAACATTAACTGTATTTTTTTATGTGGACTGATCTGCATTTTCTCAATAGATGCATCCGTTTCAAAGAAAGAAGTATTGTCTTTTAGTCCAAAAAGTGTAATATAACTAAATCTCTACCACTTTACCTATCATTTTTATACTTTATGGCTTTTAGGCACTACTGTAACCATTTGATGAACTCAATCAATGATTGGTTCCAAAATAATTAAGTAATGAAGCTGCAGAGGAGTTTATTTAAAATATTAAACCTGTGTGGGCTGTGGATCTGATGATAAAACTTCATTTATGTTAAAGCTAGAATTCATTTTTATACAAATTCATAAGTAGTCAAGTTGGCAATGTTGACATCGTGTAGTCATGCTGTGCTTGAAATGTCAACACAATCATAAAGTTGAACCACAGCACTAGAATTTATTATTAATTGAGATCACAGGGGTAATAATTTGTTGTGTCTTTGAGTTTACAATACCATAATTTAATTGTTTTGATATCACAGCAAACTAATTTCTTGTGTATTGGGATATAGCTGTAATTTAACTCGCACATTCCATAATCAAAGAACAAGCAGGATAGGAAGTCTTAGGCTGTTTATGCACTGGTTTCATGTCCAAACAATATGTTTCTTGTTTTAGAAATATCTGTTATATCGTGAGTGTTTTTTTATACGACCGCAAAAATTTATTATATTATTTATTATATACCATTATATTATATTATATTATGGTATGATGCTGTCATCATCATGGTCAGTGTCGGCAGCGTTGTTGGGTCAGTAGACAGGTTGGTTTCCACCTGATAACTTTGTTCTAGTGAACCAATCCTTTTAATATTTAATATTTTGGGACATTGATAATTGGTTCTAAATAAAGGTTAGTATTGATTTTGGGGGATCTAGCCCCACCCGTTTTTTGGGGAGGGGCCAAAAGGGGTTTTTCTCTTATTTGAATGCA
>JARWCS010376875.1:0-10058 GCA_034783895.1 Geukensia demissa
AGTTGATTTTCTTCCTTCGGAAATCACCCGCAAGTCAATCGAGATGATGCTTATGGAAAAGTCTAACATTGTTTAAGGATATAAATTTTCTCCAAAAAATAATTGGCGGGACAGATGGGCAATACTTTTACTTTTTTCAATTTAAGCTAATTAAATGGATAACAACGCTAGTTTTCACAGCTAAGTTGTAATTATTTTTACGCCTTTCAGAATTTTTTGATGGTTTGACACTAACGAACGAAATGACATCATTTCAATTAAGGCCATTATACAGACTAATGTAAGTATCTTTACACCTGCAGATTACCTACATAGAATAGGTGTTTGTATGTTTTTGTCGGTGTTGTTTGTAGTAACAACTGTTATTTGTCTGTTTTGAATTTGCGTGTCAAAGTTATTTCGCATGTTCAGACAATTCTAAATTAGATAAGAACATCAAAGAATCGGTATACTGATTTAGGTTAAGGCCAAATTACGCGCACTGACCGGTATTAATCATTTTAAGTTTATCTAAAAGTAAACTTTATAAGTGCTTTTGCTGGTATTTAAAATATAAAATGTTGATATGATTAATTATGTATCACAAATGAGTTATATAATATATAATCTTCGATGCATTACATTTTCGCCCTTTTTAAATCCTTATGAAATATGAACCACATTCCCACTGCTGACTATATTCCTTATGCCACCACGCTAGTCAAAGAGAGAACCTGCAGTCTTAAATTTATGGCAATTGGAACTAGTCGAATAGCTTTGAAGTATACACGAATTGGACGCTTAGCCTCTGTCAGCACAAACAGCTGTGATAAAAACTTATGCTGCTAAGACAAGTGGAATATAATTTCCTTTTTTAAACCATGAAAAATATATAGTTGCTCAAATATTGTGAACTACATTAAAAAAAAACGTTATTTACTGAACCTAACACCATTGAGTTCGAGGAACAAAAAAATACCGTTCTTATTTTTAATTTGAAATTATAAAACAAAAAGTGCATATGTGTATAAAAATTGACACTAAAGTAATTCAAAAGGGGCGCGCAAATGGAATACCTATTAATCACAAAAAGGCCGTAAATGTAATTTACCCATAATCTTGGTTTTTAGTCATATTAACTCAAAAACAGAATTATGATATACATGAATAATACTTCTGTCATTGACTGTTGTACAATGTATGGCGTTCAAGGAAAGCAAATTTCTGACGCTCCGTTTGAATACTTTGGCGTACAACATTATTATTAAATCATTAAATATGTTTTTTATTGGTACTAATATTGACTTCCTTGTAAATCTTAAGTCTTTTTGTTATGAAATTTTCTACTTCCTGTCAATATATTTTTATATTAGCATTTGCACAACCCATGTTTTCTTTGACTTCTAATGATATTTAAACACTAAATCCAATAGGACGTGTTTATATTGATACCGTAGTAAAGGAAAACTTGGTTTCCTGATCAGTTGCTTTTGGGATTTAACTTGCAGACAGCAACTGCGGGTACTCTTTCGAGGTCGATATTTTGTTGTACAACTTGTTAGTTTTAATTGAATTGGTTGTTATCTCAAGTGTTTAATCCATTTCAACTGATTTTTATAGTGTGTTTTTGTTGCTGTCACAGCACTGTCCCAGGTTAGGGGGAGGATTGAGCGCTCACCAACCGGTTTTACCTCGCCACAAACTTATGTGCCTGTCCCAAGCCAGGAACCTGTAGTCCAGTGTTTCTCTTTGTTTTATTAGTCAATTATTGTTATTGTTCACCGTTTTTTCAGAAGATTAGTTCGATTTTCATGTTTTATGAATAATTTCACATTTTGTATTTTGGGGCCTTTTACAGCTTCCGCTATGGTGTGGACTCTGGTTCATTGGTGAAGGCCGTAATGGGACCTGTGGAGGTTTAGATTCGACTGTCGTTTGGTGGATGGCTGTCTCATGGACAATCATGCCACATCTCCTATTTTTATGTGATTTTCTAGATGATTTTGGTCAACAATTTATCTTTTAAAAGCATTGACAGTTATTTTGATATTTTTCAGATGAGACTGAGTGAAACATATTTTGAAACTGTTAAAAATCGTTTGTTTTAGTACTACAAGGTTGTTGTAATAATAGAATAATGCTCTTTGGATGAAGATTGTCGTACTTTCTATATCCGGTACTTCAACATCTGAAGAAAAAGATTAAATGATGAATTATCCACTTAAAGAACATTTACTTCTACTTCATCGAGCTATTAGACGAAAAAACTCTGACTCCACGCAAGGAGCAATCTACAAAATGTATATCGATTCCTACAAATTCTTAATTGACTTTTTCCTTTGGCCAGGTCAGTTTTTGGATGTTAGTACGTCAAGTGTGTTTATTGGATATCATCTTGTGTTGTCAAATACTTTAAAGAGTTTTATATAAGCAGAATTTACAATAATTACGTACTGACAGGTTCTGTGTCAGTGAGCGAAGTTCAGAATCGGCTCAATGTTATCTCATTACGATACTAATAACGACTACAGCAAAACGTCATATATCGTTAAAAACCGAAATGCTCCGATCAATTTCTTCGCGTCAAAACCTCTCGGTAATACAACAATATAAGTCAATATAAATCTCATTCTCTATGTATGCAAATCCGTCAGCCTATTGTGTATATAGTTCCAGAAATGAAACAAATACTTTAGTAATTCTGTGTATCGATTCATACACATTTAGATGTAATATTTTTAAGAATATTATTGACCAGAACAATTAATTACTTTTTAATATTACATCGTGCCAGCTTCTATCCAAAGTAAGGAAGGAAAGACCTAATATTGCAAGAAAAAATCTAGCTCTGCAGTTGTACATTTCTGAGTAATATTTAAGGATTAGCGAAAATAAGAATTGCAAATTAAAATTATTGTTAGTTACAAGTTCATTTGTGTTTTTGCTGGTGACAATACTGACATTCGATCCACTAAATTATACAATTCTAACACTATTCGAAAATATGCTACATGTACATGTATAAGCCAAATTCCCTTATCATACGTTAATGTTTGAAATCAATGCCATACAAAATGAAGGTTCAGTTGATTTTTATTTAACAAAATTTTTCGACAAGACATCTTATTGGGCTAATGATGATTTTAATTTTTTTTACAGTTTTGATAAGAATAAAAAGCAAAAGTGTAATCAAACCCCTTTGGGAACAATATAAATTAATCTGACGTGGGTTGGGTGATGCCCTCTTTATTGTGTGTTAATTGTATTCCCTAGTCGATGACAGCATTGTCACCTTCGTAAAAAGTTTCACACATATACCACCCATGAATTCTTTGCTGTTAACTACTGGAATAACTAAGTGAGAAGTTAAATGAGAACACGGCACGGTCATCGGTGTTGATGTTTACAGAATTTCTCCGGAAATGTTATTATGAGCTTTCTCCATTGAATTGAGGGTTAATATCGCATGAATATAAAGTTGTCATTATTGATTGCACATAGAAAAAAGCGGCTAATTTTGATATGTAATACACTTTCTTGGATTACTGTGGAGACTAATATCTATATTACGTTAGTGTGTGTCTAGTTATATTGGCAAGTAGTTTTTCATGTATTGCAGTGCAGATGTAGTCCTGTTCGTAAGTATTTTTTTAAATATCTTTTTGTTATACTTTGTTTTTAAAGAAGTTATCTCAACTGATACCTGATACGAAAGTACCAGAAGAATTATAACCATTTATTTTCGTTCTCTAAGTCTACAGCTCGTATTGTGAATAACTATTCTGAAACCGCTCGGGTAACGGATCTAGCTTTATGGTGTTACGACAATCGATCTTCCTGTATATATTCGGCCTTCTAGTCAACTTTCCAATGTTGTTGTTTTACTATGGAAATATCACTAATGTATTACTAACAAGACATACTTTGAGCAAACCTTAAAGAGGACACCAGTCAACGCTCCCCATCCGAGTTGTTTGCCCTTAGAATGAGCCGAGATAAATAATCTTCGTATATGCATATCAACAAATTGTTTTTTCTGTTCATGTAAATTTTCATCGAAATCCATTGATCCGAAGGAGACGCGCTTACAATGTTTGTGGACAGACTGACGGACAGAGAAACGGGGTGATGCCTATATAGCCCAAGACCCTGTTTGTGTGTAGGGGTATAATATATGAAAAATGTTACAAGTGTATGATAAGAATGGTAATTCGTTAAGTCTTCTGTGAAAAGTTGTAAATTTTCAAACGCACTTCAACCAGGAAAAATCTCGTTAATAGAGATAAACACAAAGGCTCTTGGGAGCAGTTATCTCAGAACAAAGATCAAAACATGCAGGCAAACGAAAAAAAAGTATATCGATGAGCAATGTGGACCCCATAAAAACTCTGGGGTGAACTCTGGTAGTCCGGTTAAGTAAGCAGTTCTCTTAAAGACACTCTTTACATACTCGCCGTATTGTCCATTTGGAAATCCAGGGTATGTGGAAAGGCGTTAATGGTTTTGTACCAAGAATAGGATTTCAACCTCCCGACAGAGAAGGCGAACAGCTTGTGTAAATGTCAGCCACCATTCTACAGTAAAAATCCGTCTTCATCAAGGAAACCAGTGTTTCATACCAGCAAACAATACTTCAACCGGAGAGCAACGTATCCCGAGTGAGTAGTTTTCGTTTCAAGAAAAAGATCTTCTGAGAAGTTCCACGTATAAAACACATGCTCCTGACCCCACTGAGGACGGTGGGGTATAGAACTAGGCCGTTTGGTTTCTCGCCTGCAGGTAGAACCCCTGCCAAAGGGGCGTCCGTTAGTTCGAATGGGATGTATAAATACTCAACCTTCCTTTCGCAAAGGTTATACCGGGGAAAGATTAGGCACTAGGTATCTCCGTCCTGGAGGCAGTAGTCTTCTCAAAGGGGCGTCCCTGGTTATAATAAATATATTATTCAAATAGCTATTTGCTGTCTCTTTACGCTAGAAAGTATTTTACATTGTTGCTATTTGCAGCATAAATAACTTAGACAAAAAGGTTATTTTCTTATGCGGATTAATCTTCGGACAACCATGAATATTCATTTTTGTATTTGATGCTGAAGCGTGAAAATGCGGCCTTCCCATCGAACAAGAATACTCTGAGAAGAAACGAGATCCAGAAAAAATATAAAGGAATCACTATTAATTGTTTAGGGCATAAATTATAACTTCTGCTACATAATAAAGTCATTTATTATTATTATTATTATTTTTAGTTTTCTAATCTTAATACAGTTTATAATCACAACAAATATTTCCACTGAATTTTTGTCTTAATGAGGGTTTAATGAAATGCCCAACACCATTGAGTAATATATAAATATATTTATTCAACTTTCTTTTGATATGCTGACAAATGGCAGAAAATATCAATTGGACAAACATTTCAAATTAGATATAACCAGGTGGTTAGAGGGGCCCGGGCCCCCTTTGAAACGCAATAATGACTAAAAAGGAAAATTTTAGAGTTCGTCTTGATCGAATCAAGAGGTCCACAAAAATTGATCCCTCTTATTCCAAAAGTCTGGATACGCCTCGGATAACAATTTAGGAGATAAAAACTTTGCAGCATCCTGAATACTTACAATGGTAAATAATTTTGGTTATTTTTTAATGATGGGTTCCTCGAGTAAGCAGTACATCGGGAATTTGATGTTATTTCATATGCTTCCTAGCATTTTACTCGAATATTTTACAAATATTGAGATTGATCGGAATGAAAATTAGAATCTGTTTATTCTTTTGTTTCTGCAGACAGACCCAAACTTTACATAATAAAACATGGCCCTTTTCCATTTCTATTATCATCTCCTTGTGGGACTAACTTAATATTTTAACAACCATCAATAATTAATTAAAACTCTCATATATTAATTAAAGCTTATTTAATACATACGCCAACAACCATCAAAGACATATCATTAAATCTTATTTATTCGACATAGACCGCATTCAGGAAGACTATATCACACGCATTTTTAATATGAAAATCTTCTGGTAATATGATTGATTAACACGAACATGTAAATATGTAAAGCTTATAATGAGACTTTTCCTGAAACTGAAATAACAACTATTAATAACAATGCTCTCTGTCACGATTTTCTAGTGTCTGTGAACAGATTTGATAAATTACAAGCAAACACAATACTTCCCAGTGTCTTCAGATTATACAGCTAAAGCTTTATTGGCTTCCAGCAAGACAACTTTATATCTCAAACAGACATATTAAGTAATGCTTAATATAGATGAGCTTTGTTTGTGTGACTTTTGTCTACTCTGTATATTCTCTAGATATTGGTTTACTCTGTGTTTAGTAAGGGTGTATACGAACTATCACAGATCGAATCAATTTTTTTTTACAAGACATTTCTTTGAAGAAAAAGCACAAAGATGTGAACAATATGATTGAAAGCCTATTAAAATTTCATGTTTTTGAAGACTGGAAATAAAGAAATTGTTAAGAATTGACTAATACAGTTGTACTGCGGTTATTTAACCAAAAGGCAGTTCTGTCTGTTAGTTCTTAGTAATCAAGAAAAGAGATTTTTTTAGAAGTCTTAATTTAAAAGATTAAAACAAATAAAAGCTGTCTGGGTGCTCATGTAACGCCACATCTCCACAGATTTAATATCTTTTTGAATCATTTGGCTCCAAAAGAGCCAAATTTCATATCATTCGACAGCTGGGCTGGTGAGTACCCTCGGAAACCAGTGGTGCACCAGCAGTGGCAACGCCTCTGTAGCTCCAAACTACATGTACCAGTGTGTCTCATAATTGTGAATTTCACGTGCTGTATACGATTTCGAGGAGAGCACAGAAAAACAAATATTAAAACAAGTACTTATCCAAGCAAATCGAAATTGAAAGATAAATCCAGCGGAAGGAGATATACCATGTGCGTTACAAGGAATTGACCCATTTTAGCGATTTGAAAATATGTTTCAAAATGCAAGATTACCAAGTTGTCATATAATTGTGAATTTCACTATGCTGAATACGAATTTTAAGGAGAAAGCTCTCACGAGCAACACTGGAAAATTCAAAACGTAGGAAAGATGAGTTTAAAAAAATATTAAAAGAATGATTCAATCAAATGGAAGCGAAACCCAAATCAAGCTGAAAAATTCTAACATGAGTAATACAAGGAATAAACTCAGTGAATTTCAATGATTTAGAATTTAATAAATGCCATAAATTTATATAAACAACTATGTAATAGATTTCATTTCAGACAAATTTGACAACTTGATTGGTAAACAACCTCGGGGACTTCTATTTCCCGAAGTCGGCCGGGGTATAGAAAAAGGACGTTCAGTTTCTCCGCATGTAGGTAGAACACCTGCTAAAGGGGCGTCCGATATTTCGAGCGATATGTATGAATACTCGAACTAGCTCCCCATCGCAACGGTTGTGCCGGGGAAAGAATCTAGTCCTCTAAAAGGGGCGTCCCAGGTTGTGGTTGAGGTGTATAAATTGACCCCGTCCAGAGGGAGACGGTAAAGACGCCCCTTGTTAAGGAAATGCCACGTTCTAAGCACGTTAAAGACGTCGTGTAACAGCTTATTATGAGTGGTTAGTAGGTGGCCATTTAGAAGGCTAATCAACGCCCCTATTCAACCCGGCATTTTTCCAATGGCAGTCTAAAAGTCCCTCCCTTAAGGGTCCTCTGCTGACAGTCTACATATTGATTTATTGTTTGTTAACTTGTTCCCGTCCCGAATATGGCTGAAATATTGCGCGCTGGACGTTAAGCAGAAATCAATCAATAAATCAAATTGCATGATTATCAATCTTGCCTCACTAATGTGAATTTCAGTATGCCAGGAATCAGGTAGTAAAGATGTCTACCAAAACCGACAAAGTTTAACCTGGACCCTATGAAAAATTCACTTAAAGGTCTTTTTTTCTGTTGTATCCAATTTTTTGCCGATCGGAATTTTAGCATTCTCACCACAGCCGTAAATGTGTTCTGATTTGTGGAAAATCTTGTCTAGTCAAATGCATTAATATATTGTAGAAATAGTTACTGGATGGTCCTCTACCAGAATTATTTTGTTTGTCGGCCGAACATTTAAGCTTGTAGCAACGACCCGACATGGTTAAACGCAGGATACTATGGAAAATTCCCTGGTATGATAAGTACTCTTCTTATTCTCAAAGAAAATAAATTTTTCTACAGACTCACATATAGATATCATATCAGCTAAATCTCGTAAAGGGCAACGCCAAAGGACTATCTCAGGAAAAAGTTTCTTCATGATGGCTGTTCACCTTTTGATTTATTCGGACATTTTGTTAACAGGTAGTTGAGCAGCCCACATTATCCCTATATAGATTCCGTTTTCTACCCCATGACTTTGTAATTAGCACCACTATTATAATCCATTCATTTTTATCATGACAAGTGTGCTTCAATTATAAATGCGCAAGGGTGTGAATTATTTTATGAATATAGAAATCTTCTCAAACTTTAAGACGATCTAAATTTTGTTGATCATGAGGTTCACGTCTTTTGAACATTAAATGCAGTCCGTCCTAATGTACGTACGTACGTCTGAAGTGGCGAAGCAAATCTCATGTGACCGTCAAAGAAAGAAACTTGAAACTTGGCATCACTGAAGAGTATATGGACTACTAGTGAAAAGTTCCCTATGAATTCAAATTCAATCCCTAGGGGCCAAATTATAAGCGAAAAACGAATTTCGCGATATCCAAGAAAGGATGAAATCTCCTAAACTATAGAAGTCTGGATTTTGAAACTTATATCACAACTTCAATACCTATTCCAAGTTGACAGAGGGTATCGGAATTTCATTTGCACCACTGGAGGCATTGCCCTTAGGGTATAAAAAATAACCAAAACGATTGTCCAAGAACTCCTCCTACATCGTAGTAGTAAGTTGAAATTAAGTGAATTGGTAACACTTGAAAAGCTGTCTTTGGCGAAGATTTCGGAATTTTTATTCCTGTCCCTGGGGTGGGGTTACATCCAGATAAGTGAAATCTTAAGAGATGTCAATTCCTGTAGAGTTCCCCACCTCTAAACCATATATATTCTTATTTGTTATCAAAAGGCAAGGTTTTTTGGCCACACCCCCTCATTCTGTAAAATTTCATTTTATCTAAAAAACAGTTGAGACAACACCCCAAAATTATAGATATTCTAACTTGATATAAAAAGACAATTTAAGTGGTCATTCCCGGGGTCGGTCCCATCCCTTATTTTCTGATATTTCACGTCAACTCAAAAACGGTACAAATACCCACCCCTTTACAATAAATATTCTTAGTCGGCATAGAAAAACAAGATCAATAGTCACCACTCGGGGTCGACCCTGCCCCCTTATTTTGAACATTTTAATTTATCACTAAAACTGTTGAGATCCCCACCACTAAACCATATATATTCTTAGTCAGAATTAAAATATAAATTTAGTTGTCATCTCCGGGGTCAGCCCCTCCCCCATTTTGAAATTTTTTTTTAACTAATGATATCAGATTTTAAAAAATAAATTATAGACAACATCAGTATGACTAATGTGGGAGTACGATTATATGGGAATACGACTATGTTGGAGTACGACTATGTTTCAGTTTTATATAAAAACGAACTAATCTAAAATTGAATTCCATTTCGATAAATCAGGTCTGGGATTGTTCTGCATTTAAATAATATAACATGAGTTGGAGATATGGTGTTCTTCTTCCATACTTGGATCTAAATATGAATTGAAGAAATGTTCTTCTTCCCTTCTTGAATCTTTATATGAGTTGGAGAGATGTTCTTCTTCCCTTCTTTAATCTTTATATGAGTTGGAGAGATGTTCTTCTTCCCTTCTTTAATGTTTATATGAGTTTGAGAGATCTTCTTATTTCCTTCTTTAATCTTTATATGAGTTAGAGAGATGTTCTTCTTCCGTTCATTAATGTTTATATGAGTTGGAGAGATCTTCTTCTTTCCTTCTTTAATCTTTATATGAGTTGGAGAGATGTTCTTCTTCCCTTCTTTAATCTTTATATGAGTTGGAGAGATGTTCTTCTTCC
>JARWCS010376886.1:0-10057 GCA_034783895.1 Geukensia demissa
CCCGGCCGGGGATCGAACCCACGACCTTCCGCACTCGAGGCGAGCACGCTAACCATTACACCACCGAGGCGGTCTCAAATAAGTGAGAATATTCTCCTATGAACCGCTAGACAAAATGAAAACTTGATCATAACCTAAAGCATCTATAGGATCATCTCTATAAAGTTTGCATATATTGGTCGATCGATCAACAAACATGACGCCATTTGCAGTTCTTGTTTCTAGTTGGACAGGTCTTCTCCTCTGAAATCATAGTGTCTCTATAAAGCTTTCTTATATAGTCATCCCAAAAGGTCAACTAACGTATCCTCCATAAGCAGTTCTGCTTTCTCGTAAATCAGATCTTTAAAATCTTCCCTTCTGAAACCGTTATGTCAAATTAACTAAAATATACTACAGCAACTTTAGGGTGGCTTCTTTGAAATTGGCATACATGTATTTCATCCCGATCGGTCAACTACATGTAATTATATAATGGCTACCACAATTATGGTTTCTATAGTTGAACTGTGCTGTATCATATTTTCTTGTTCGA
This sequence comes from Geukensia demissa, assembly GCA_034783895.1. NCBI lineage: Eukaryota > Metazoa > Mollusca > Bivalvia > Mytilida > Mytilidae > Geukensia > Geukensia demissa. Next base: position 536 of record JARWCS010376886.1, read on the forward strand.
GCAGGGGGCCAGTTTGATGTTACAAGTGTATCAGTTATTTTTAATTCCCACACAAGGAATTTGTGGAGTGTATTAGTGTTTGACCCCATCGCCCCTTATTTTTTATTAACCGAATATTGCCTCCAAATTTTCAAAGATAAGTTTTTTTAAGCCGCAGAGGGCTTGAATCTGTCTAAAGCGATGTTAAATTTATTTAGCCAAATCGTAGCCTTTTTGATAGTTTAAACCGCATTAAGAGATGATTGTACAGAACATGAATTGAAGCTAAAAGTGTCCTTGTTTATATTTTGTCAATTTTTAAAAAATTTGGGAAGCATTATTTTCAGTAGAGCAACGATATTCAATGGGCTTAATTCCGGTAAAAAAGTAATTTCTCAAAATGTATATTCTTAAAAACGTTTATTGGCGTTTCAGTTTATTGGTTTTTGTCAATAAATTCCAAAAAATAGTTGAAAGTTTAGTCAGTTTTGCTGAGATTGTTAGATTTTGTCTTCACAGGCAAGAAATTTGTAATTTATTCTTTTTTTAATTAAAAATCACTCCTGCACTGAAACTTTTCGGTACACCTCGACGCAGTATGTATCGTTTGACGAAAACCATCTAGCAAGCGGAATAACGTAGACAAAGCGATTTCAGAAAAAAGGTAATTTGTATGTCCCCTTCTAACAATGATCTACCTGAAATATAGGAGTTATGTCCCGTTCTAAGACTGTATATGATGTGATGCTACTTTGTTTGAAGTCGGTCATTCTCTAAATCCCGATACCCTTTAAGGAGGCGGAGATTTTTGTAAACCTCACTTCATGGAGGTAATTAAGGTGTTATCGTTTTTTAAATCTCAATATAATGTTGCAAAAAGATGTATCTTGTTGAGTCTTAACAGAAACTATTTTCCTTTTTACATTCTTTTCAACGGTAAATGAACCTGGAGCAAGAGAAAAGGCTCTATGGGAATTTCCAGGTGTCTTTACTTATAGGTCTGAATCACAAATATATGACTAATAAAACTAACTTTCAAGATGTGAAGAACAACAATAACAATGCTGTACATTGATCAACTCAAGTGTTTCGATTTTGGGATCACCATTTCCTTTTTAGGTTAACACACTTAATCAAAAGCTATAAACTAAATAAACAATGACAAAATGTATTGTAAACCACCTGTCAAACATATATATATATTCATTTAAATTTTCAGAAATTATTCGAAATGTTTTCATTGAATAAAACCCCAAAAATAACATCATAAACTGCAATAATTCACCAGAATAATCGCCAAATACTCCTTTCTCTAACATCTCGTTTTTATACTGTTAGCACAGGTTCCCCATTTTTTTTAGTTTGGTCCCGAATTCTCTATTTAGCAAATCCTTCAATTCATTCGCTACCATAATACACATATTAAATGCAGATTCTCATTCTAAATATGGTAAAACATTTCAATATCTTCACAAAACAAAACTTAATCAAAATTCTTATCATGTAAGTCTTTCACAGTATTTTTTCAGGCTTGAACTCCACTGACGATTTTGTCAGTTCATGCTTGTTGAATAACTTTGGTTAGTTCAATCTTTTAAGTCAGAAATGAGGAAAGAAACATATTCTTGAAAAGGATGGCTTGTTAAAAAAACCAAGTAATTATTTATGTTGGCTTAATAGCTTAATATATAGCTCTATTTTCACGGGTTCAAAAATCGGAAAACAGAATATAGATTTACCAATGTTATATGCATATTTTTTCTTTCAAATTTCAGAAATTGGGAAACAATTTTCGGAGATGCTTCAGTAAAACTCGGAACCTGGTGTCTCGCCTGTTCTAACTATTGCCAGTATATGAAGTATTCTATATTAATGGGTTTATTTCAATTAATTAATTCTATATTAAAAGTAAGATTCATAAATATCCATAAAGATTTGACAAAGCTATTGAAATTCAAAAAACTTTAACCTTAGGGTTAACCAAAATTTTGAAAATAGCAGAAGCCCAATTATTGGTCGTTATATGTAAAACTTGGAGGGGGATGGAATTTTATTCTGAAGGATATATTTTCAATGTAGAGAAGCACTTGAGCTGCTTTCCACAATATCTAATATATATAGGATTTGACAAAGCTTAATCAATTTGAAAAAAAACTAACCTGAGTCAATGAAAAAGAATCCAATTATCCATCAAAATGTGAAAAAATAAATAATTTTTTTTCCAATTTTAAATCTGGATGATGTAAATTAAGCATAAAGAACATCTTTAGCAAGATTCATCATTATCTATAAAGATCTGGCAAAATTATTTAACTTAAAAAACTTAATCTCAGGGTTAACCAAAACTAAAAAAACTTAGTCCAATAATCGGTCAAAATACGTAAAACTGAGAAATAAACATTTCAAAATTTTATTCTGAAGGATATGTTTTCGACATGGAGAAGCAATTGAACTACTTTTGGCAACATCTAATAAGATTTGACAAAGCTGTACCAATTTTGAAAACTTTAACCTGAATCAATGAAAAAAAACTAAGTCTAATTACCTGCCAGAATACGGAAAAATTAAAATCATTTTTTTCAAAATTTAACTCTGGGTGATATCAATATGCCGTAGAGAAGCTTTTCAGAAAGTTTCATCATTATCTTTAAAGATTTGACAAAGATATTAAACTTTGAAAAAACTTAACCTCAGGGTTAACCAAAAAACAAGCAAAATCAGACTAAGTTCAGTTATCCGTCAAAATACGGAAAAATAAAAATTAATTTCTTCAAAATTTCAATATGGATGAAATATTTTGAACATAAAGAAGCTGCTGAGCAAGTTTCACTAATATCCATAAAGATTTAACAAAACTATGGGAGTTTGAAAAAGTGTGGACGCCGCCGACGACGACGACGGAATTTAGACTGCTATGTTTCGCCTTCAGCGACTTTCGTCGCAAGCGAAAAAAAAACCAAAACAAGAAAAAGACAAACAAATAAAACGAAAACATATTATTGCAAGAAGTAACAAAACAGTCGCGTAAATAAACATCCTAAGTAAAACTTTGTTACCAATAACCATGACAGATTATTTATTCTGTTTGGCTTGATTGTCGGAAACTATCGAGCAGATTTATTCGTTTTGTTCTGTATAAGATCCTTGCTTGGTTATCTACATATTTTATGTGCTAGCTCACGAAAGCCACAGTCCGCAGGAAACCGTGCCACTTTACCCCAGACACATTATTCTGCCTCTGGACCGACCAACCTTTGCTCTCACTCCTAAATGCTGCGTGCTTAGCGGAGAAGATGCAAATACAAATTTTAATGTCTTTGAATTGACCCGGCCGGGAATCGAACCCACAACTTTCAGCACTCGAGGCGAGAACGCTGCAACCATTACACCACTGAGTCGGTTAAAAAACCTTCAAATATGTACGCTGGAGAGAAAAAAGGCGATCCAGTTTACGACCAGGCGCATTCAATACACCCTTTTTTACCGCCAAATATCACCAACCAATGATTTCGACAGATATAGAAATGTTAAAGTTTTGATAAATTAATAAGTTTACCAACATGACAAATGTTTTATCGACAACAACGTACTCCACTCGGACAATATACTCTCTTCCTGACGTGGCACTCGAGTCTACTTTTAAACCCATTGGTTTAGGATTATTCAAATAGATTCAAGTTAACAAGTTTTAACACCCCCCCCACCCATGTCCGTCCGAAATAAAATTCATTCATGATTCTGCACTGTAAATGCTCATCTGTTTGAAGTTTCGATTATAAAACTAAAACTGGCTGGAGGTCTTGAACCGATATTTGACACTTAAGAATTCCCTCCTACGGGTAGATATTATCTTATAACATAAATATATACATATGCACATGGACAGCTATAATGATAATAAAATGGCATAATTCTCTGGGTTTTTTAGAGGGCAAATTCAAGTAAACTTTTTTCGAAATTGAAAAACTTTGGGTTCCATTTTCATAACACTGTGTAAGCTTGCGTGTATGTTATCGAATTATGCTACGAACAGTTGAGCCAGAAGTGATTTTTTTTTACCCGTTGACCGTGTTCGGGTAGAGGTAGAAACAAAAGAAAAGCTATACAACTAAAAATAACACATCAAAAAGTCGGTCATAGAAAACTTCGGAGAAATCTCGGTATTTTCTCTCCTTATTATTAATTTTGTTAATTAATCCATTAAATAAAAAGAATATAAATTCACATATTCGTTTGTTAATTTATAAATCGACCAATCATTTTAACGTAATAATTAAGGTTATAATTACCGTATACATGTAACTGGAATAAAGCGCCTGCTTATTTGTATAGTAATATATTATTAAACTAAATTATAAAATATGCTTTTTAAAATGTTATATAAAATTATCAAAGTTTTGTACTTATAAAAGGAAAAAAAACTATCATGTACTTAAATCTGATACTTCATTTTCTATCTCTATAAACACAATGTGATATGATGTCAGTTTTTTATCTGTCAGATTAACCCTAATGTCAATAAAAATAATTATATATATGTGGAACTGGTGGCTAGTTCTTTGAAAAAATACAGTTTCGTTCCTTAGAGTTAAAGTTACTATATTACAACGAGAAATAAAGATACAACAAAATAAGAAAACGAGTACCTATTTTATCGTATTAGTGAAAAGTTATCTATACCATTTATCTTCTTCATCCGTAGGTAATAGCTTATTTCAGAGAGCAAAGTAACCTTTCATTATCTTGTCCTATATAGTCCTCTTATATAAGACAACTTAGTTGTTATCGTCTGATTACAGGACTATCGAGGACCAAGAAAATGAACAAATTCCATTGTGCAATAATTAAAAAGATTTAGAAAATTTTTTAAAAAAAAGAGGACAATCAGATGCTTTGATAATAATATATAAAATATATGAAGATCCATCTGATAACAAAATACAGGTTTACTAATATTGAACAAATATGGAAAATTTAATCATGTTTTAAAGAGTTACCTTTCATCAGTAGGATTTAAAGCAAAATATGGAAGTCCGAGTTCCAAACATAGTTAGAAAAGTACTCTTATCCAAAAGAAACCGAAATAGGTAACCAAATCCAACGAAATGACATCAACATTTGAAGGTTAATTATAAAATACGATTTTGCCAGGAACTCTTATTCAACTATTCAAGTTTTAAGCTAATAGCTATTTTGACAGCCCCTGAAATGTAAATGGAGTAGCTCTTCCAACACCTTGATTTTTGTCGGTTTTGATGCAGTAGTCAGGAATGATTTCTCCGTGTTATATCACTATGCACGCAAATAAAAGAATCAACTAATTGTAAAACAGATCAAGAAAGAGATCTTGAAGCAGTGTTAATACACAAAAAAATTATTGTTCAATTATGCCCCGAATTATGCATGTTATGTAAGGGCTTTCAGAACAATTTCAACAGTTGACTTTTTGTGTGAAAGGTAAATTTTAACCGATTAATTTCAACAGGAATATTTCACACATACACATGTTCATTACAAACAGACGATCTCCATCGCCTGAAGTATACGAAACAGTCTTCATCCTACGTACAATGTTTCACAATGCATACCATAGCCATTTTAATTCCGTCCCACATGGGGAGACTATCTTTTTGTGTTCTCTGATTTTTATACTGCAAAGTAACTGGGCTACCTCACTAGTCTTGAACTGAATACACGGTCAGTTTGTAGTTCTGTTAAAGAAAAATATGGAATCAGTCTCCTTGCTATTTCTTAGTATAAAGCTGTTTGATTCTTATCACAGATAGACTTTAGATCTAACGATCTCCAAAGTCGAGATCAAGAGTAATGTTGTGCATAAAAACATAAATATTAAAACTGTAAAAATACAAAATATGTCTCCGTAAGTCTGCCGTATATTGTTGACATATTCCCCTTTAAGGAAAGGTTATCTAATTTTAACTAAACTAAGTTAAGAGGCGGATGCATCTGCAGACTAAAAATCTGGATGGTTCCGTTAACGACAAGAAATTACTTTGTTTTACAAGGAAATTGCTGTCTTAATAATGGCCAAGCTGTATGTTTATATCATAGTACATTTCTGTTCTTTCTGTATAAAAGAGACATGAAGAATATTTACCCATTAACATGACAGGAATGATTTTTCAATCGCTTTTTATTTTATAACCTGAGACAGGAATAAAGAAAGAATTATTTGTTATGTAACTAATACATCGGAATATTTTATAAGCGGAATAATTGGTGGAAGGTAATTAGGCGTAAAAACATTTTCTGGTCTCTTGCAAATAATTGCTGATACATGATATCTTAGTTGGTTTGAACTTTGTTTGAAAAAATGATTTTATTTAATTCTATTTTTAACCCTGCATTTGCTGCTTGCAATAATGTTCTGTTGCAAATAACATTTGTAAAATGTAGGATGTCAAGAATGACATGAATGATCTATTAAAATTATGAGTCCAGAGGTGGATCTACACGTTTGGAAAGGAAAGGAGCACTGGCCGAATCGTGTTGGTCAGCAGGAAAAAACAAGTACTCACACTGCAGATGACTTTCACAAGTTTAAAAAAATAGCTAGGAAATTTGCAGAAGGTGGCACTACTTCCACCAGTGGTAAGTAGTAGATTCTCTGATGACCAAAGAAAATGTTCAAATATATTTAAATGCAAGTCTATAGTAGAATTAATAGGGATATGATGTATACATTCATGATACAAAATCCCTCTACACAGTTGACAAAAATCCATACAAAGGAACAGCGCTTTAATTGTTATTTTTCATCTCAATGTCACAGTGTATAAATGTGTGAGACATCCAAAGCGCGTAGTCCAATAGAGCAAAAAGGAAACAAAAAGAAAGGAGGTGTAAATTACAGGTTGCCCTAAGGCCTTCAATTATGGACACATATCCACACCTTACGACAAGCTGTAAAGCTCTAAAGCGACCCAAATAAAAAAATCGACTATACTTAAAATAATACTGCTCTTACCTGAATATTATCGAAAATGTAAATGTAACAAAACACTAAACACAAAGACAAACCATTGACCACTATTCCTGACTAGGGACAGACAGATGGCACTACTGTTCGTAATTTGATAATGACTCGGGGTCAGAAAAATGACATAATTCAATCTGGAAAAAACATTATAATTTAACATGATATAAGACTTTTAACCAGACTTTACAGGAGTGACATGACAGGTGAAAGTAGTGGAGCAGGAACTGTTAACCATTTTATAGTACCTAACCCCGCCCTCGTTTTCCTTGGGTACATGTTGCTCAAGCTTAAGTTTGATGTGTACATATTGTTTTGTGTGTACGGTTATCAAACAGTACCGAACATAGCCGGGTCAAGAAATTGTTCGTTCAAGGTCTAGCAGGAGGTAAAACCTACCATATAAAGGACCGTCCGTTGATGTATATATATCATATAGGGGTGTTAGTTATAATTGGCGAGAATGTATAAATTCTGAACAAACGTCAATAAGATGGCACGCAAATTTCGATCATCAGTTGGTGGAAATGGGGTGCTCTTCGCACGTTTCATCAATCTCTCGTTTTCTTTTGTTGTTAGTTGCAGAAGTCGAAATTCCCGGTTCTACCCAGACTCTGCCGATTAGGCATCAAGTTTCACCTAACTGCACCGGTCCAACGCTCATCCAGCCCCCTATTAAGGAATTATTGTTTATGTTCTTGTTCTCGCCCTGAGTATGATTAAATATTGCCCAATGAACGTCAAGCAACAGTCAATCAATCATTGTTAAACCAAGTCAATTCCTGGCGGCCATCATGATTCACAAATTTTGCAGAGGACCACTCAAGTAATATTTGTAAAATTTGATATAAACAAAACAGTTTTGACAAAAACTGAATAGGAAGACCGGTTTTGTCGACCCATGTTAAATTCGATTCACAATTATGGTCGAGGTCTACCCATCAATTTTTCCTACACAACAGTTTAAGAAGAATTTGACAAGAAAATATGTTTCAGCTAGTCAAAACAGCTAAATTATTGAATCTGGCGACCATGAGAGTTTTCTATTAGTAATCGATACAAGAGTTTTTTTTAAGAGGACATCTATAATGAAAACAGCCAGTTTAGGTTATAATTGGTTTTTGAGAAGATATAACAGATGACGACAGACTTTAAACACAAAATGTTGTCTAGAAATGAAGAGTAGATTGTCATTCTCTGATCGAAAGTCAACCATTTTATGCTTTCTTGTTTCATACGTATCATCTATTGTTACCCGCAATATACTAACTGGTACAGTCATTTTAGCATGTTATTACATCACTCGAAAAAAAATTGAAAATACTTGTATATATGCGATCAAGAGACCGTTAAATTGCACGGAAATCCTTAAGAAATATAGAGTGCTTTGTGAAAAGATCGCCAGATGTTTTTTGATACGCCTAGGCGTAAATTTTAAAATTGAAAACCAGTAGATAATCTTAGATAAATCGCATGAAAAATATCCTACAAATGTCAGTTTCGTGTAAATTACAGTATAAAGGCTCACCCAGAATATGTTGCAATTTAAATGATAAATAGAACCAGATTTGTCATTGATATATAGAACATTTAATATATTAAATCAGAGGTTTAATGCAGGACATCACAAAGCAAATCATATTACCATAGATGCATTTTCAAAAACTGTTAACCTTAAACTAATTGTGGCATATCAAAACTTTTATATTTAATTAAAAATGGTAAAATATTTAAAACGGCGGTAATAGACTTTATACTCCCGATATATGTTTATATATTATCTTTAAATTTGTTCTTTTTGCTTCGATGTTCACATCATTCTTGCAATTAGTAATAAACTACATCGCTGGCGGAGACGTGTCAAACGATCTAATGTTAAGACACAAGACAAAATCGTGGTTTCCCTTCTAGGCGCAATTAACCGCCTTTTTGCGATTAAATAAGACAACTCTGTACTTCATGGAATCATCTTGAAACTTCTTTAAGCTAACCCGATCCAAAAGGCCCGGGCAGTGATCAGTGTTAATATTGACATCTCTTTGCGTGCGTCGTCCGTCCACAACAATAAAATCATTTCCCTTAAAACTTCCCGACGAAACGGGACCAATCTTTGGTAAAATTGTATTTGGTTATCTTCTTTCAAAATGTTTCCCCCCGCCCACTACCAAGGATACCCGCAGTTACTAAGAATAAACCAGAGGCCCCAGTAGCCTGTATCGTTCACCTGACAGAGACTCCTCAGTGGTACTTGCCGGGAAGGAATGTTGTACAAAATTTATGGTACAACTGGATCAGTAGTTAATCATAAGAAGATTTTAAAGTGAATTTTTCTTATACTCTATGTCAGAGTTTGTTGGGACGGGTAAATAGATTGTGAAAGAAAAACTGTCTACCGTATTATTATAAAACATTGTTTATTTTGTAAATTGAAAAAAGTGCAAATAACTTACAATAATACTTTTAAGCAACCTTGATGCATTTTAAGCTTCGCCGAGTTTTTAATTCTCTACTGGGATTTTACATTATAAAATTAGCCATTTGTTTGC
>JARWCS010376897.1:0-17929 GCA_034783895.1 Geukensia demissa
TATGGGAATTTCTTATTTTCATCTTCTTTTCAGAAACCAGTATTGGACCACTATTATGTTGAAAAACAAGCAGACAATTATCAAGCAATGTGTTAAATCTTTGTTCACATTAACTTTTATTCAGCAACTCTAAGCCAGGTGAGCGATCACAGGCTCCTGGGAGCTTCTGGTTGGTCTGTCAGTTTCCCATTGCTTCATATGTTGAAAGTGGTTCGTGATTTTAGATATTCTTTGTTGAAATCCACAGTTTTGTTATAATAAAAATATTTTCAAAAGTAAAATTGCAACTCCTTTTACCAAGGTTTATTTTTTCGTGCTGTTTCGTTCAGGCACAAGTTGATTATATTTCAAGTTTGCTTTGACGAGTTCCCTCTTATTTTGGCGTTTTGTAAGCTCAGGTTACTTAACCGATTTCCAGCGTTATTGTTTTAATACACAAAAAAACTTTATTAATATAATATGATGGTTTTCATGTTCATACTAAGAACCACAGAGCAGTTTTTTAAGATTTCCAATCAGCTATATTATTGATGTTGATGGGTAAAACAAGCCTTACTAATATGGTGTGAATATTTATGACACAAAAATCTCATATATACAAGCAAATTCCAAGCAAAGGAACAGCGCTTTGATTGCTGTTCTTCATCTCAAAGTCACAGTAAGGCCTTCAACACGAAGTAAAAACTCGCACCCTACAGTAAGTAAACACGTTTTTGACTACGTTAAATTGGTCTATAAAAAGCTCAAATCAAGCACCACTGAGGCGTACTTTGATCACAAAATATGTGTATTATGGCTGTTGACGATTATCAAGGTCCACTAAAATTCTTGTATTACTAAAATTAGATGTACAGATAGATAACTGCTAAAGAGCAGTCTATAATTACTCTAAATAGGTATATAGTAGCCGTCATCTCAAACGCCACCGAGGAAATGATTTATTACGTCAACTATGGTGTTGATTGATTGATTGATTGTTTTGGTTTATGAATTTTTCTATAGTACATTACTTCTTTTTAGATTACGTCCTTGGTACAAGGATACAGTGGCTATAGGGAGACGAAGATTATAAGTATGAGGTTTGTATCATAAATAACTCATTTGAAATTAAATTTTTTATTATTCAAATAACAAAATATACATAATATTGTCTTGAAAAATAAAAAAATACTGCACATAGGGACATAGCAATGTGTTTATAAAGATCGGCTTTAAAATCAAGAAAACCCTGTAAATGATGGTAAAATGTATTGTTTTAAAAGACCGCTAAAATTTGCGGTCATATTATGGTATGGCACTGTCGTCATCGTCGTTGGCGTCTGTAGACAGGTTGTTTCCGCAAGATAACTTTTGTTCTACTAGTTAACCAATTCTTTTAATATTTTATGTTATTGATTATTGTTATACGATAGCGGTTGAAATGATTTTTGGTGATCTAGCCCCATCCATTTTGGCGAGGAGCTTTAAGGGATTTTTCTCTTATTCGAATGCAAGTTCTCTATATCTTGTCTGATTTTAATGTTTTTTTCTTTGAATACTGCGTCCACACTTACCCAAAAGTTCATTTGTTCACTATTTCACATGTCAACGTGCTGCGGCCGTATTATGCTATGCTTGCGAAGCACCTCCGTTTGATTGTTATCATCGTCATCATCATTATTATTATTTAATTTTGTAGTCCCGGAAGCATCATTGTGAATTTTGGAATTATTTTGGCCAAAGATTCAAATAAAGACACGTTTGTCGTAAGAATACAACAAGCCGTGACAGCACAAGCGTTCGGAAATATCACTGTGAAAAACGAAACAATTACAAGTAGGGAAGGATGTAAGTAAAAGTGTTGTCATTGGAAACGCAGATTATACAGTAGCTGATAAAATATTTCTATACTGATCCAAAAATTCATAAAGGTTTTCCAATAATACAATCAGTACTTTACGGTTGGCACTTATTGTTCTCCTCCCCCAGCTGATCTATTCATTCACTCATTTGAGACAGACTTTCATCAGTAGATATGGCAGAAAAAAGACATAAAGCTAGCCCAAATTTTTCTAGCTTCTGTTATATAGACCAGGTTCTCTTACTGAACAATTCTTAATTCTGTGATTATCTGCACGTCATCTACCCGTTGGAGCTTAGAATTCAAGATACAACACACTCTCAAGTATGTCTTATGCCTTTATCTTCAGCTTGAAGAAGATAACAGAGAAAGGTCTCATAAAAACTGTATGACAAACGTGATGACCAACTTTCTAATGGTCAAGTTCCTTTTCATTTTCAATAACATTTCAACTGCCACGACCGACGTAAAGCGGATACATCCCCCATAACATACGTTTTCAAGAGCATATGTCCAATTAAGCGACAGCTAATTGGTAAACATGTAAACTTCCCAAACAGGGACATATTGTCCCTCGGTTGAAGTCATCATTCCAGAAATGCTATGGTCGCGACAACATTCTTGTCGGCCTGTATTTAGTATACGTCCTAAAGATGAGGACGAAATCTATCCTGTGAAGCGTGGAGTAACGTAAAATGAGATTTTTCACTTTCTGTTTGGATGTTGTTTTCCCTTTGAGCATTAAAGCAGTTTAGCTTGAATTGACTAAAAATGGTTTGGAAATGAACAATGAGCGAGTGAATTATAAGATGCATGAACTGCTTAACCTTCTGGACCATTTGAGTTCACCCTTTATTTTTTGTTGAGTCCGCATTGTTCTAAGTTGTATGATTGTTTAAACATTTTGTTCACCGGAAATAAAAGTTAACTATAGGAATGGTATACATTTGTTTGCTTGGCTTAAGATGAAAGAAATAACTGGAATTTGGATGCATTTTCCTAAAAAAAAAAAACAAAAACATCATTCTAAAATGACCAATGATGAATACCTGTTGAAGAGATCCAAAATTAGTAGTTTTAAAAATGCAAATAAAGATGAATCCAACAAGTTCTGATAGGTAATAAAAAAACAAAATAACAGTTACAGTTATAATGTAAATTCTAAACTCATGAAATAACTCAGAGGGCTTCATTCATTTTATTGCACATGAAAGACGTCCTTCCAGCTAGATTTGGCTGCCTGTATCGAATTGTTTGTATATGAGTACTTCATTTTCTAATATTTCATTCTCGGTATTCCTATGTTTTGGTTATGTTGCTACTGGTTAGAAGTACAGACATACAGACATGACTAAGAAATAAACAGTGCACAAATATTATCGCTAAACAAAATCAACACTTTTAATTAAAAATACACTTTTATGTAGTATATAGCTACAAACCAAACCTCTTTGAGTCAACAATGGAAGCATGAACATAATCTCGTTTTCATTATCACTCAAAATTTCGTTTCCAAAAAGTAACCTTCCAAATTAAAGTCATAAGTTTATTTCTGTATAGTGCGATATGTACTTATAGTATAATATAGTTGTACACCAACGCCTTCATGACAACCCCTTAGAATTGACTTTAACTATATATTTTTTCTTCGTTCGTTTTGTAGATTGATTGTTAAGAAATTTCTACAACTGTTATATTTTAGTGGGATATATCAGTAATATGGTAATGAATACAACAGTAGCTGTTCATGAAGGATCTACCCGAGCTGTGGAGTGTCTAGTAGATGCCATATCTATTACAGGGAATGTAGATTTCAATTGGAAATTAAACGGTGCAGTAGTAAAACCAACACCAGCTTCTAGACTGCAAATTCTGTACAACAAGATGTCAAATACAAGATACAACTCAACACTTTTAATTAAAAATATTAATCAAAGAGATTCCGGTCAGTATGAATTTCGATCAATTTTGACATTATTTTTAAAGAAACACACATCTATTTAATTTTAATAATTAATGTTTAAAATTGTTTGTTTACAAATGAATTACCTTTCATAATTCCCCAAAATTAAGAAAATGTTAATAAATTAGATTTACAAAAACCTAACTTAAAGGACATAGTGATCTTGAGTAAAAGGACATTATCAAATTTACCTTTTGTGAGGTTTATGATCATTAAAAGATGAAATTTAAGAATATGGTCGATTTTGCTATAGAAATTTATTAACTTATTTATTATTTTACTGTTATATTTAGTAATTTGTTATCTTTGACTATTTTTGTGAAATTTGCCCTATAATGAACAACAGTGCGTGTCACATCTTTAAGATTATTAATGGGTCTATTTGACCGGTCATTTTTCAGAAGTCTATTGACTGGTCGAATTCCGGAAATGTCTATTCCGTCCGTAATAGGTTTTTAAACGCTTCCGAGAAATTATGGAAAATCTCCAGTATTCTTTCACAAAGTTGATCAAGTTCACATTCATTATCACTAAAATCAACAGTTTAACAGTTAAAGTTTGCTCATAAAGTTACTTGTGTTTACTACATTGAAAATAAAGATGTTAGCAAAAATTATGTTTTTTATGAAGTATTTAATCTTATGAAAAAGGTAAATGTTGCGTGATGGCGTTAAAACAAAAATACAATACTAAATGATTAGGGTTAAAAGGTAGCCATATTTAAAAGATAAAAACAAACCAAACGTATAAAATGCAAATGTTCAACAAAAAGAAAATAAAAATAAATTTTAAGTCTCCCAAATTTTCGACCCAAAGGGTCCGGGGATGATGAAAGAAAAAAAAATTAAAAAAAAATGTCTTGGTCCTGGGACCCCAACGTTGGCCTTTGACAATAGAACACTTTGGTGGGGCCCAGGACCTCGGACCGAATATTCTGGTCTATTGCCTGTATACCCATTAAATAACTGTATAATATTATATTTACGGAAACAAGTGAAACCAGGGACGAATTGTGACATTATTCCTGCTTCTACTTCTTATTGTTTTATGTTACACATTGATCAGCTATTTTGATGTGTTTTAAACACAGGTTACTGCTTTCATGAATGTTAATTTAACAAGGTTAAATCCACCCTTCTTAAATTTTGCAGTCCTTAATATAAATTGGTTGATTCCAACTAGTTGAGGACACGATACTTATAGCTATAACTTGGAAACAACTTTGGCCTTATTGGGGATTGACGTTAATAAAGCGAATCATTGTTTCGTTATGTGTTTTTGTATGTGTCAAGTTTTCCCTTGTGTTAGGGAAAAAACAAATTAACAGATTTAAATGTTAAATTGCAGTATAATGTTAATAGCAGCCAAAATCAATATTCAGAAGAACTGAATTGCGCTATAAATAGTAGTTACTCACCTTTTATGCAATTCTCTGCAGGAAATCTTACTTGTGAGGTATTGCTTGGGAACTCTACGGAAGAAAGGTTGACAGAAATAAGCCTCTATAGATTTACCATACAGAGCCCATCAAAGGCAGTACAGATTCGTATGAACACGAATGTTACATGTACAATCTTTCCAACAAGTGTGTCAGCAAAACAGATGTTAGTGATGTGTCAAGATGGAAACATTCTCTCAGGTCTGATATAGAAAATTAAAATTTGCCATGTTAGTTTTAAAGTCTTCAATACAAAATAAAAGCAATAAATAAAAATAAAACGAGGTTAAACAATTTCAGAAACAAGTGTGTCCTTCCTAAATACTGTCTGTGACCGATACATAACACGACAACCCAGAAGAATCATACACAACCAGAAATTCAAAATTCAATATTAGAACGGCTGAATTATATATTCAAAATTCTAAAATTCGAGAATCGAGATTTGAAATTCAATATATTAAGCACGCAGCAATCAAAGCTTCCCCAATAAAATTTATAGATTCTTATGATGAAGATTAAGCGAATAAAAATACGTTAATAATTTTTTTTAGCAATAAGACGCATTTGCTAGAAATGGAAAAAACTGTTGAATTCTCAATGAGACAGCGCTTTAAAAAATCCATCACCTTTAAAAAGTCAATCTCCTCCCAGAAAAAGTTTGCGAAGTATGTAATTATTTATTTAGTGGTATTTTGTTGCCTTAGTTCTGGTAACTTTATTTCGAAATTTTTATACATAATCTTAGTTTTTCTCTACTCAAATGGAAAATTGGGAAATTTTGCTGTTTTCTATTGTATCAATTTTTGCTCACGGGATTTCTGAATTTTAGAAAATGTAAAATATTATGAATTATTTTATATGTATTGACATATATTTATGAGTAATGTAAAAAAAAAAATCTAATTGGCAGTACCAAAAAATGGAAGAATTTAGAACTCGTCAATCTTTTTCACAAAAAATCAGCAATTTTCACATGAGCACAGGACAAACAACGGCACCTGTGAAACTTCGCACACAAAATTTTTTTTTCTCATTCTAAAACTTTCTATTTAGATGTTGTTTTTGTATTAAGAAATAATAGCCAAAACAAGGAAGAATCAGTTCTGTAAAACATACTTTACCATAACAATCGCATTCAATTATGCATCACATATTTTTTCTCAATTGTAGCATCTTAACGACCTGAACTTAAGTAGATAAGTTACATACCATACAAACTATATTTGGGGTGGAGGTATCGGTGGGGTGTCTTGGACTTCAAAACATAAACCAACAACCCATTCTCCCATTTCTATAAATTAAAAATCCAACGCTAAAGAACCTATATACAATAAAAAATACTATTGCCAATGAAACGTTGGACAATGGAGGCCCATATATATCCGTTAACTCAATTCTGTTTTAGAATACTGAATAAGTAGTCTTCCTTCGTATGTTGGAAGTACGAATATATTGCAAAATTGAGACCCTTCACCAAACACAGAAATGTTGGGGTGTGGACATAAAGCTTTGTCAAATAACTGAAAATGTTTACCTTAAGGTGAACGAAATGTAAGCGGTACATCTTATCTTGATGATTCATGCACGCAAAATGCATACTTCATCAAACGAAAAATTAGCAGACAAGAAATTATGTCAAACAGCTGAATATTTTAACCTTTAGGTCAAGGTCACATAGGAGTAATGAATGCACACTACAAATTGAAAATCCAACATCAAAAAGACAAAAAAAATTTTGGTCCCTATACGAAGCTATGACCGTACACCTATGATTTTGACCTTCAGATCGAAGGTCAATCAATTGTCCAATGGTGATACATCCTTGTGCCAAATATGGTTTGCCTACATTAAAGTTGTAGCCGAGACAAAAAAGGCCTGACAAAACAAACCAAGTTGACTCATCCTTCTATGGTAGTACACTCATGTGCCAAAAATTGTATGACTATGTCAAAAGACAAAAACTTTGTGGCCAGGACAAAAAGCCATGTCATAAAATCCATAAATTTGACTACATTAAGTCATAGTGATACACCTATGTTCCAAATAAGAAAAGCCTCTGTAAAATGATAAAAACGTTTTGACACAGACACGAATTTATTAGAAGAAGAGGAGGAAAACGAAAAAGAAGAAGAATACGGAATAAAACAGTATGACTACTTTCTACGAAGGGCATATACATGTATTATAACACCTATAAACCAATGGGCACCAAAATACTGAAAAAACTGAAGAAAATGTTTAGGAACTGACAAAATGATTTGATCAATAAGACCACCGGACAGTAAACCATTGCATGTGCCTATTTAATATATTTGACCACCGATTGAAGTAATTAAGAAGTGAGTTTGTCATGGGAGTTTTACCTGAACTTGTCCACTTAATCTTTAATATGGAAGACCTAATATAGACGTACTTCGAAAGAACGGTGATTTAACACAAAGCACGTAGCTAGTTTAAGGTGTACTATTGCATAATACTAATGATCACTTGAGTGTGGCAATATTGCTGCTTTCCCTGCTAACGGATTTATGTTTCGAAGATTAGGATGACTCTTGTGCCTGTTCCAAGTATCAAGATTTTCCTGAAGAGAGCATTGCTGTAGTCGCATAAATTACTACAACAAGGATACATCCAATTAAGGTTGAAATCATACCTCCTAAAATTCTATGGTCGCCATCATCAATTGATCTATTCATATGGTATCAGTTTATCTCAACTAGTTATGGACCTGTTATCGGTAATTCAACAATAAGTTGACCTCTTCTCGGATTGACGTTACCCCGGATTAAAGTTAAATTTTCCATATTTATTTAACATTGGTAATTTTGTATTTTAAAGGATTCCACGACGGGTGTTGCGTGCAAGACAGGGGATGCTTACCCTTCATGACAACGGGTTCCACTCCTTGTTTATATATGGGTTCGTGCGATCCCCTTCGTTTATTTTTTACTTTGTTTCAAATTCGTCTGGTCTCTTTGAATTATTTACTTTGATCTCTCACATGGGTATTTTACAGTGGACTTGAGCCTCTACAAAGTAAATGTTATTAACAAGATATATTAAATCATAGTGGCATGCATGTTTTGCACGAAATGTAAATAATTAAGTAAAAAATTACATTAAATTAACAGTTAAACTAACATTAATAATACGTGATGCATCAATATTTGAATTTAGAATTGTAATGTACCATGAGCAGTAAATGATCTAGCAGGAAACCAAGTAGTGAAAATGAGGCCTAGCCACAAACTTGATAATACATTAAAATACAAGATGCAGTCAAATGTCATGTATTAATAATCAGATGTAAACAAAGCTTGACGCGCGATGTGTCTCTTTTTAATATTTTAGAAAAGGTGATTGAACCTTGGAAACAAGGTAATTGGAACTACTAAACGAAATCTGTCACAACAAAAGTGAATCTATCAAATGTTTCGCTATGTAATATTTTATATTAAATATTGCTGTAATTCTAACTTTTTACGCAACTGAAGCTGAAGTTAAAAATTCATTTTTACTTGTAACAAAAAAAAAAAAAAAAAAAAATTAGCCCATAGTGTGTAATGTTAATTTTTTTTTATTTCTGAAATTTGCTACTTTTTGGGTGGTGCAATTAACCTATGGTATCAGTTAACGAGAAAAGACAATTTTATTTTTTTGGGGAGGGGGAGTTTATGAAAGATTAACGATAAAATTTCAAAAATATAGTTGAATGATATATTCAAACTATAATACTGATGCGTGATATTTTATTGACGTGCCATTGAGACAGATTTTTCAAAGTCAAAAATTTAACGAAGAGGGGGAATGGGAATTTTTTTGTGCTGCGGAAAACTGAAATTTTAACTGCATGATGAGTTGCAGCAAAACATTAGAATTCCAACTATATATCACGACATACTTCATAGCTGAACCTCGGTTATATTTTGACTTAAGTCGTGGCAAATTGGTGTACATTTACATGTTCCTGTATCTCAAAATTGTATCATGAGATATATTGACATTGTTGTTTCCAAGAAAAACGAAATCATTTGTCATTCATAACATGAATAAAATTTGCAACCGTTGAATACAATATCAGATAAAAAGAATTCGAAAATACCAAAGGGACAGAAAGAAATTGTTAAATCAGAACACAAGACAACGGCCAACACTAAAGAAACCAAAGACAAACAAAGTACTCACAACACTACACTGAAAACTAAAGCTAGAGTAACACAAACCGTACTAAAACCAGGATGAGCTCAGGTGCTCCGGAAGGGTTAGCAACTCCAGCTTCACCAGTGGCACCCGTCGTGGTACTTAGACAAAGCCGATTTATAGTAGAAATAGGTGTTATTCACAACCGGTATAGGAATGACAGTGGGAAGATATCCATTATCATTTGTGAAATGGATATTTCGTATCGGTCAACCAAATAATGATGGCAAGTAATGACTTTATCTTTCCTTGAGAAAGCCTTGGTTTAGTAGCTTTCTTGTCAGCAGCAAACCCTCTATCAATAAAATCCTGACAGGATGTACACGCTTTGGGATAGCGTATCAACTGAGAAATATACACCCCGTATGCAGGTGCGGCTGGAATGTTTTTAGACATGTACGGAAAATTTACAATGGGAAAATCAAAGTCAGCCCTCTTGTCGTAAAGTTTTGTTCTTAACCCACTCTTACTGTCAATGTCTAGGTGTAAGCCAAAGTATGAAGCAGACCTTTCTGTTTCTGTAGTATTCTTGATTTCAAGTTCAATTTGATTGATGCGGTCAACATAGTCACCTAATTTAGAATTATTCAATGAACGAACATCATCTATATAGCGGAACGTGAAAACAAAAGACTGGGCCAACTTTTTCTCTTTTTTCTGCTGAATGCTCAGTATGCAGTTAGCTTCATACAAATTAAGGAATAAATAGGTGAGAAGGGGTGAACGGCTGGTCCCCATTGGAATGCCGACAGTGTGTTGAAACACAAGTCCGCCAAACATTACAAAAATGTTGTCAGTCAACAAATCTAGCATTATGAGTACTTTTTATTTGAATCAGAGCGGTTAATAACAAAATAAGGTTTGTCTCTCCCTAGAAGCAAATAGTTGTACTTGCGGTTGCCATGCGGTTGCCATACGGTTGCCATACGGTTGCCATCAAAACAAAGGTGAACCAAAGCTTTTAATTTTGCTTTTAGTTTTTAATGGGTAATATTGGTATATAGGGTTGAAAGATCATATGTTTTGATGCTACATTATTATCAAGAACTTATAGCTAGTTGCTTTGTTAACAGAATCCCAGTTGAGGTACACAAATAATTCTGTTACACTAACGTTAACGTCTTTAACATCTGATACTGCAATTGGTTGTGGTTGGTCTCATAAAGAAAGCTGTTCGAAGACGATCAACATCCATGTGTTTAGTCCACGTAAGTACTTTGTTCAGCAAAATCTACATTCTTTTTAGCAATTCTGTAAAAGAAACTCAAAAATGAATTATCAAAATGAGTTTGCCATTCAAAGAGACACTGAAAATAATGGGTAATATTTTTTTACAAAAACGTTTTAGTTCTGTATATTTCGATAATTTTTTTATATCAACTACTTTTATCAACATTTTCTTTTAAAAGCCATGTTAAAATATAATAATTTATCTGTTAATTTCAGAAATTCAACCTTGTTCTGCTGAATCTAGCCAACAAAACATCACATGGAGTGAAACTTTTCCTGGAATTACTGACTACCAACCATGCCCTCCTGGATTTAAAGGTATTTTCAATTTTTGTATTGGGTAAGGGTTAGGGTTAAAGCTAGGAATAAGATTAGTATACACCCAACCATAACCCTAACTCTAGCACTAGCCTTAACCCTAGCTCTAGCTCTAATCCTAATCATGACTTTAGCTCTAACCACAACACTAGTTTTAACCCTAACCCTAGCTCTTACCCTAACTCTAACTCTAGCTATAACCAAAACCCTAACCCGAGCTCTAACCCTAACCTTAATTCTAGCTCTAACCCTTACCTTAACCCTAGCTCTAACCCTAACTTTAGGTCTAACCCTTACTATGCTCTAACACTAACCCTAACCTTATTTCTAACCCTAGCTCTTGCCCTAAACCTAACTCTAGCTCCAACCCTAACCCTAACTCTAGCTCCAACCCTAACCTTAACTCTAGCCCTACCCTAACCCGAACCCTCGCTCTAACCCTTACCCAAACTCTAGCTCTAACCCTAACCCTAACTCTAGCTCTAACCCTAACCCTAACCCTAGCTCTAACCTTAACCCTTATTCTAGCTATAACCCTAACCCTAGCTCTAACCCTAATCATAACCCTAACCCTAACCTTAGCTCTAACCCTAACCCTTACTCTAGCCTTTACGCTAGCACTTTTCTTAACCCTAATCCTTACTGGGTTGACATTGTCATCAAACTGAAAAATAATGCATAACCACACTTACATGTTTGGTCTAAGTAAATTTCGTGTCTCAATGTATAAAAGATTCAAGATGCACAATATAATTCCAGAGTTTATTGATGTAATTTTACCAATAATTTTTGAATTCCTTAGGTTCAGTTTCAAGAAAGTGTTGGTTAGACAAAAACAAATATTCTGGAGTTTGGGAAGAGCCAAATTTTCTCAACTGTACTAGGGCAGTTTTTGTGTCCTTACTGGATGAGGTAAGTTTACTGTAAATACATAAAATTGTTTTGTGAAAAATTTTGTTTTACTCTGTAACCGAAACTAACTAGACATTCAGCTTCCAGCTTTTTCTACATATTCGTGTTGAGAAACAAGTGAAAAATTCAATATCGTTTAGAAAGAATTTCCTTAAAACACCTTTCCATCATATCGAAATTCACATTCGTAAACGTGTATTGTGAAACATTTGGTCAATGCCATTGCTACTGGACCAGTGATCCCTAGGGTATTCACCTGCCCAGTTGTTGGACTTGTCTGACATAAAATTTATCACATATTATTTTACATGAATTTTCGGCATTTATTTAAATCCTAATTCATTGAAATTACATTTATTGTATTGCACATGGCAGACCCCCTTCCGCTATATTTGGCTTTATGTTTTGATTTGTTTGGATCTACTATGTTTAGATCCCGGCTTTTTAATGTTTTGGTTCTAACGTCGCTGATTGGAGGTCACTGCATTGAATACGAGTACAGAATGACACGATCACTTTATTTATACAACATCGGTTATCATGTATTTTGATAATGCAATCATATTTATTTTAATCTATCATTCTGGTGATGAGAAATGACTTAACTGTTTATTTAGCTGGATCGTATCGAGGATGGTGTTCAGGTGGAGACCTTGGTAAACGTATTGAAAGAATTTTCGAATGAAAGTGACGCCATTTTATATGGAAATGATTCAACTGCTAGTGATATAAATTCTGGTGTAGAAATTTTAACAAAGGTTTCAGGAATTGTTACCGACAGAGAGGAAAATATAACAAGCGAAGAAACTGAGGTAATTGAATATAATAAATTAAAAGTTTTTTGGTGTAATTAACAAAGGCGTACCTCCGTTGACTAAAAATACTGTCTGTATCAGTAAAGGAATAAGTTGCTTGGTATACTTGTAGGAAGAAGTGTACTTGACTTAATAGGCCTATTGTCGCATGGAGACTATAAAGAAATTTGTTGCCAACATCATCTACCAGTTAAAAATAATGCTGCAGAAAACTCTTAATACCCTCTGTGATTTTGAAGTTTTTTGTGTACCGCAGGGGGATATTTTAGCAGATTTTAGTATGTTCATTTTTAAGGGCATTTAAATTTTTTTCCCTTGTCGTAACGAATCCATGTAGGTTATAGTTGTATTTGCGTTCAAAATATGTCTACTTATAACGACTAAATCTCTGTGAAGATAGCAAAACAAAAACATTATCAAAAGTGATATCTGACAAAAATACAACTTGTCAGCTTGCATAGCTTCTTATCATTATAACTTGACAACAATTACTAATGTTTATTATTTAGATTTGTAAAATCGCCTTAATTTTTTTTCTGTTTCAGTGTTTAATGTCCAAAAAGCTCGATTTCAAAATTTTAGAATTATTTAATTTTTCTCGATATGCAATGGCTATTAACATAAAAAAATGTAAAAATCACTTTTAATACAAGGCTTGGAATAAGTTCAGAATATCTTCAAACCTTCAGAGATGTTAGGTAACATTTACTCAAAACTATTACTCCAACCCCAAAAATTTTAATTAAGTTTCTAAAAAACAAGCCATGTAGAAAAACCTCATAATTTGCACTGTAGTTACTGTAAATTGCTTTTGAATTCTAAGAAAAAGAAGCATATCAAGTTAACACGCTTTGTGTGTAAGTTATTTTTTTGGATTTGGAAAACGGACGATTTACAGATTTCAGATTTCCAAATAAGGTGGCATTAATTGAGAATTTTCTGTTGATGAAAATGTTACTTGTTAGTGAAATATTATATGTCTTTATGCTTTGAATTAGATTTTTTAAATAAGACATATTTCCTTTATTTTTAAAGGTTTCACACGATTCCTAGATCGACGAAAAATATGTCTTATTTCGATAAAAACAGTAGCACATTAACAAAATAATCACAGATAAAATGGAATATGTACAACTATCTAGATATATATTATTTTCTATGTTAATAGCCAAATTCTTCTTTGATAAGCTTAAGACTTATGCAACTTTTCAGTTTTTTAGTTTTTGGGGCAGAGCAAAGTCAAAATGCGCATTTATGGTATATGTGAAAAGCCTCATGTCATTCCACGTAAACAGTTAGAAAAAAAATCTTATTTTCACGATAAATATTATAAAAGATTTAGAGAACTGATGATTTATACAAAATCTAATTTTTATCTTACATAGTCTAACATATTATATTAAAGTTTTTATCTAAAATTTAATTCATTTTACTGATACAATTAAGAAGCTCTGTCTTGTCCCTCATCTTTCATTTAATTGAAAGTGTTAGGTTTTTACCGGTTGGTGAAATATTTGATCTTAAAATGGTTCTCATCTTTGCATATTTTAAACATTTACGTTACAGACAGTGTTGCAGGATTTCGTATTTAGAAAAACTCATGGTATGACATTATTAGGTTAACGTCAAATTTGACGTCAATATTTCAGTTTTTTTTACAAAAACCGAATCAAATGTCCGACTTTTAAAAAGCAAAGGACACATCTTGAGTAGGGCTATTCGTTAAGCTGCATTCTGAATTTTTTGATAAATAAAAGCCTTAGTAGGGAGACTTCGGGTCACGCCGTATTTTCAGTGAAGGCCAACTCTGAAAGGTATGCCACAAACTAATTTAAAAATGTCAAACTTGACGCTTTATGTCACCACTGAAGTATTTTCTGATAGGTTAGATGCAACAATCCAATTTCTTGCTAAATAAATTAAAGCTCAATCTTTGAAATTAAAAACAGTTTCCTTTCCCAGCCCACTTTCAAAGGATATCCACCGCCATATTTTTTTTACATTAGGCTTTGTTCTTATCGCATAAATTTGACAAATTTAGGACATTTGACGTTGAACTTCCGTTAAAAGTTGTCATCACCAATCGATATTGAACAATTATTCAAAAATTTAATTCCAAATGATCGCAGTACAAATATGATATTCACCGACAATGTCTTAATATTTTATCTGTGTCATAATTAGATTAGACGCTGCTGACGACCTAAAAGCACATAAACTTGCTTTTTAAATTTCTATGATTGTTATTTTCGTTCTTTATTCTTTAATTATTGACTTCACTGTTATTTGCCGTTTATTTTCATTAGCCACCTATTCAAACACACAATATAGACCATTGTTATCTCTGGTAACAGAGCTGTTGCTTAACAGTTAAAAAGGTTAATGATTTTCTATTACCTAACCACATCCTTTAGCATACAACTTTTAGATAATGATAGTTATAATAGTTATTCAATTTATCATTGATAGGGATAAAAAAGACGGATTTTTTCACGATAATTTCTCGTGATACAATAAAAATATTCTGAAGAACTGTTCCTATTTAAACCTTAATTATATGTGACTAAGTTATTGCAAAAATGGCGTGAAATATCACGTGAATTTTGTATTTAAACAATGTGACAATAAATATTAAATGTATATTTTTTTTTAATTTAATACGTTTTTTTAATTTCAGGAGTTCTTTGTTGCTACTGATCACATGCTTTCAAATAATAGTAAAAAGTCTTGGGAGGAACTGGGAAATAAAGTAAGATGATAAAAGATATGTATCCTGTTGATTTATGGTCCAATGGGGACCAACTGTGCACTCCTTC
The DNA here is from genome assembly GCA_034783895.1 of Geukensia demissa. Classification (NCBI taxonomy): domain Eukaryota; kingdom Metazoa; phylum Mollusca; class Bivalvia; order Mytilida; family Mytilidae; genus Geukensia; species Geukensia demissa. Next base: position 15,536 of record JARWCS010376897.1, read on the forward strand.
TCGCCGATTTATTCCTTTATTCGTATGAAACTGACATTATACAGAGTCTTCTACAGAGAAAACAGAAAAAGTTGGCTCAATCTTTTAGTTTCACGTTCCGCTATAAAGATGATGTCCTTTCACTGAATAAGTCTACATTTGGTGCCTATGTTGAACGCATCTATCCCACTGAGCTTGAAATCAAAGATACAAAAGAAACAGAGAGGTCTGCTTCATAACTAAACTTACATCTAGAAATTGACAGTAATGGTTGAGAACAGACTTTTACGACAAGAGAGATGATTTTAATTTTCCTAATGTAAACTTTCCGTCTAGCAACATTTCCAGCCGCACGTTCATAAGGAGTGTTTATTTCTCAGTTGATACGCTACCCCAGGGCTTGTGCTTTTTATCAGGACTTTATTGATAGAATGTTGCAGCCGACAAGAAAGCTACTGGATCAAGGTTTTCTCAAGGAAAATTAGAGTCATCACTCCGGACATTTTTCCGTCGCCTTCTTGATTTGGTTGACCGTTCATGTGACATCTTGAATATAATTTTGTTGTTCAAATAAGTAATCAACAAGAGGGGGAATTTATCTTATTTGTAAAGTTGTAAATTATGTCATTTTTCACCATTCGTTATCATGGCAAATGTTGACCCATCTAAAAATTAAGATTTTATGAGGAACATAGAAGATCCGTACTACTCAATTATTCACAACATTACATAATGTTATGTCTGTGTTGTCAGGGTTACCAGGCTGGTATGTATTATGTTTATCAAAGAATATGCAATGAGATTTTTGTACAAAAGTACACACTATAGGGCACTTTTCTGCATAGAGAACTTGAAGTACTGCAGACAGTCAACTCGCTGAATGAAACCCCTTGATTTTTTTTCCTAATTAAGTATACATTATGTATGTCAAAGTCCATGTCTTTCTTTTGAAAATTCTAAATATCTTTCTGGTCGAAATATAAATTGTGGGAACATTAGCACTATGTAATAAAGACTGTTTAAAATTTTCATTCAGTGATCTAGGAGAAATGTGAATAAGAGATGGGCACCCTTAAGAGAGCTGGCGTTCGATGTACAGACTGTATAACAATGTGGTCATAATATGCCCTCTTACTAAATTTTAAGCAGAAGTATAATAAAACAATTAAACAATTTCAGAGAGACTTTACAATGAGCACTGTTGTCATGGTTCTTATGAATTTTTAAACAACATTTATTGGCTTGGTGTTTTAACTCCTAAAGACATTAATGGATACCAACAAATTCTTACCAAAGTAGATTATACATGCATGTTTACATGTTTTTTTTTAAATTAATTATCATTCGGAGCAAATTTTCAATTACTTCTGTAATTTTGTAGGACTTTGATTACCGTTTTTTTACAACTAAAACAGTTTACCTAGAAAAATAATATTTTTAACACAAATCAAAGGTTTAACCTACAAAACCGGTTATAGAACACGAAGTGTAACCTAAAGTCATCAACTGAATATTAAGGGTCATAAATGTTGTATAACATTAAAAAAGAACTATCATAGATTTTTGGTGTCAAAACTTCGCATTTTTAATGTATCAACCAATCAGAAACAAGAATGGTACATGGTGGCCATGTAACTGTCCTATGAAGACATTATGAGCAAACTGTGTAAAGGACTTCGCATAGTTGTCTCAAGTAAAAATATTGTTCAATTTGGCCAAGCGATTTTAAATGAAAAGATATTTCAGCTAATCAGAAACAAGAATCGTGGCGGCCATTTTCTTGTCTGATTGGGAAAAACTTTGTGAAGGACCTTCCATAAATGCTTTCTACAATATTTGGTTCCATTTGGTGCTAGAGGAGATGGTGAAAATGTTTACGGACGGTCTACGGACGACAAACGCCAAGTGATGATAAAGGCTCACAAGCAGTGACCAGGTGAGTTAAAAATATAACTTTGGCTTGGATATGATTGGCATGACAGGATATCTGACGCCTTCACGTTTATTTGTATGTAAGCCAAAAAATTGTTATCGTGATAAATTTTGTTGGTCTATATGGTGTGAAACTTAATGCCTGTTCGGCCCTTAAATGATGGATATAAACAGACCAAATAATGTGCGGTCTAGCTTGAATGTCGATAGGAGATGGGTACCCTTAAGAGAAACAAATATATGAAAGGACGGACGGTTGGATGCACAAACAAAAAACGATGCAGTTATAATATACTGCCTATTATTTTACCCATGCACGATTTTTATTTGGGGCGGTTTAGAGCTTTTCACATGGGGTGGTATTCCACCCTTACTGAAGGCTTTGTTGGGGATCCCTTAATTTGTAAATTCTTCTATTTTTCTCACGGTTGGAGTGCAGTCTCTCAGACATTTACCACATATCTTTTCATTTTTATATTTCCC
>JARWCS010376907.1:0-10057 GCA_034783895.1 Geukensia demissa
ATTGGATTTGAGTGCTTTGTGCTATGTTTAGATTTTAGGCTTCCTACGTTTTGGTTATTTTTGCTACTGATGAGAGGTAACTCCTGGAAATGTACATAACGCATACATAAAGTAATCAATTGTTATCTTTAATGCTGTTTACTTACGCAATTTAAAAGTCCTTTTCTTGTAGATCCTCCGTCTATAAATCTTACGTTTCAACAGACACCACCTGGTTCTATAAACACTGGTGAAGATGTATACTTAACATGCTCTGTATATGGCGGATATCCTTTGGCCATACTGACATGGAATTGTTCAGGAAAAATCAGTCACAACACATCAGAAAACACAGTATTTTATATTGTCCGGTTTGAGGTAGATAAACGAGATAACGGGAAAACATGTATGTGTTCTGCCTCTCATCCAGTAACATCATACAGTCCAGAGGTTCATACAATGTTAAACGTTAGATGTGAGTATAAATATAAAAATTAAACATATATGGGTTAATCATCATTTTAAACCTACAACTAAAACAGATTACAATCCGTTTTGAGAAAATACAATGTTTTTTTTTCTTTTAACACAATCTGTATTTTTCTAAAACACATTATTTTGATTCAACAGTGTGTGTAACAGGCACCTTAAAATAGTTTTCCGGAAATATTTTCATTTCTGTAAGTTTTAACTACTCATCGTTTGCTTTAAATTTGTTAAATTTGTCCTTTATTGGCATCATTGTGAAGGGACAGACTTCTCCTGATTTTTTATATTAAATAGATCCTCCAGATGGTCCACCAACAGTCCAACAAATACCAACTGGTCCCATCTATACCGGAAAATACGTTTCTTTGATTTGTGCCGTGTCTGGTGGCAATCCAGTGGCTGTATTATCATGGAATTGTACCGGTAATCAAACGACTAATTCATCTGATACAGCAATAGAGAACATTATTGAATTTCAAGTGACAAATTTATACCATGAAGTTGTGTGTACTTGTTCTGCATCTCATATTATACAAAGTTATTCATACAGTTTCAACCATATCCTAAACGTTATTTGTAAGTAAAAGTAAATTAAGTTGATGAATATATCGATTTAATTCTTTTTTCTGCGGATTAAACACAAAAATAGTACAACGATTGGAATCTGATATTTGAAACCATTATTTTTTATGACTTTCTACTATAACCAATAATTAAGTTTTAACAACGTCTCATTTATTCATAAATTTACGCCAAAAAATACATTCCTACACATACCTAAAAATAGGTATATAATTTATTTATATCATGAGAAGAAGATTCCAATATCAGCCAGGTGCATAAAAAATCTTTCATGCTTTCAACTAAAATATGCAATTTCCCCGTTTTCCATACGAAGACGGATTTTGCTTGTAGCTCTGTCTAGCTTATAAATCAGTCAAATGTTCGCCATCTGATGTTAAAAGGATTTCGAAGATACCAATGGGGCAGACAGAAATCGGAAAACAGACCATTCGTAGCCAACAAAATAAAACGAAAGAACAAAAAAGAACACACAAACTACACTAAAACAAAAGTATGAGTAACACGAACTCTACAAAAACTAGGGTGAGTTCAGCCCCTGCTCCACGAATATATTTTATGGTTGAAGTGGTGATCTTAAAACATTTTATAACCAATGTTGTGTATGAGCGGACGATCTAGGCTTGTAACCGTCCTACTGACCATTCAAATGATCTGTTACAACGGGTTTCACAAGCCTGCTTAGAACGTGGTATTTTCTAAACACGCGTCGTCTTCAGCCTCTCCCTTATGTATACTCCCCCTTCCCACAACCAGGGATGCTCCTTTAAGTGTAGAAATGTTTATATAACTTGTAATTTTTAGTATTTATGCTGTTTGTATGTCGCCTTAAGAAAGAGAAAAAAACATTAATTATCAACAAAATATTGAAATTGCATATGCATTTGTAACCATTTTGTTATTGAAAAAAATCCTTTTTGGGCACATGTTTTTTAAAACAAGATACAAAATTTCAACTTTTAAGTGTACGAAAATATCATACCGTGTCCAAATAAAAAAAACACCAATCTTTTTAACAGCACTAAAAAACGGGTTACTGTGAAACCAGCCATTCTAGACGTGGTGTGAATGAAATGTGAATTCCAAAAAAAAAAAAAAAATCCCAAATATCTGTTGGAATGCCTCAAATCAAGTTCCCATTCCAGTAACATAAAACATTTGATTTTTCAACCTATACACCACTGAAGTTCAAAGGGACAAGACACATTTGAACAAACTAAAAGATAATCGAAAACAAAAGCAACAAAGGCATTCTTTACTAAACAGGAGTGTGATCAGTTCTCGTGAAGTGTAAGCATTACCTGTCTTAGGAGCAACACCCGTCGTGGTTTCCTAAATGTCACAATCGGTGTCAAAACTAAATAAATGTGTAAATATTATTGTTGTCAAAATGAATGAAAATGAAATAATTTTAATAAAAGTTGTCCAATTTTTAAACATAATTGTCTCTGTTAAAACATAAAATAATAAAATTAACAATTAAATTATTCAGTGAGTAATTGAGAGCACATTGAAAACTAACGTAATTGGTGGCATCAAAACCTAAGACGACAAATATTATAAAATGAAATAAAATCAATGTTGTCTCATTTTTGTGACATTTATATTGCTGTATATTACATTACGGATGAAAACCTCTGAATTGCAGCTTCAAAAATTTGATATAGGAAAGTCGAGATCCGAAAATTAGAGAATAACTCAAATTTAAACCGATTGAAAATGAAAGCCAAATCCAGCGAAAGGAGTTTTGCCACGTACAATACAAAGAATAAACCCTTCCGTAATTTCATGTATATACCTTAATTTATAAAAAAGACAATATGCGATAAATTAAATTTTAATGTTTTCTAATAGATCCACCTGATAAAAAGCCAAGTGTTACACAACGTGTTCCTGGACCAATTGACACAGGATCGTCGGTACAATTGATTTGTTCTGTAACAGGAGGTAATCCGTTGGCCAGTCTGTCGTGGGATTGTAATGGAACAATAGCTAACGTTTCAACTGTCTCGTCATCAGTTATCAGTGTTGAATTTACTGTGGATAAAACTTACAATGACAGAGTCTGTACATGTTCAGCTTCACATCCGATAGGCTCATACCAGACAACAGCTGACCTTTCGCTTACTGTTCATTGTAAGAATTATAACATAACACTATTTGATTTAATTTATAGTTTTGGGTGTAACGCTTCTTTCAACAATGTCATATCGCGGCGGTCTCCACTAATGGAGAAAGCCGGAGAACCGAGATAGAACAACCGACTTTTGGCATGAAACTGAGAAAAATTATCAATTGCGATACGAGTTAAACGCAACCAGTTGTTGTATGTTACAGCCTCAGGCGTGAACTCGCGCTTTATAATGATAGCCTACAGTGATCTCTTCAGTTAAGTTTGTCAACTACCTAGACAACTCGGCCACCAAGGACCCTGAAAAGAATTTGATGTTGCGTGCACGATTAATCCTTCAAGTGATTTAATGTAGTTATATGTATGATAGACCCATATAAGTTGTCTGAGGTGAGGTTCAACGCTTACCTAACCAAGAAGTAATATAAAACAGTCTCATGGAAGAGAATTGGCGATTTGCATAATTTTTTTCAATCACAATAAGCCGCTTCTACCACATATACTATTACAAATTAGATTTAGCAAAGTCACCACAAGCTGTTCAGCTTCACATCCTTTCGATTCTTACTAAGTAACAGTTGATCTTTCACTTAATGTTTATCTAAGTAATTACTCGCTTTATGTTTAAAAGAAGTACATAACAACAAAATTTGATATTATATACACAATTAAATGTCACCATCGATCCTCGCAGGATTATACCCTGCTCGTGACTAAATTTAGCTAAATTAGAAATTAATAATCTATTATGAGGCCAATCGGTTATCTTACCAGAAAGTCCAATAAAAACTGGGAAAGACGGGTCGCGCTGAAGATAATTAGCAATTTAGTTTAAGCAAAGTCACTACAAGCTGTTATGAAGAAGGTGAAAAGTTATGAATTATATCTTGAGATCCATGTTATTGATTCTACAAGGCGGATAAGTAGTGATATCACATGGAAGTGTGATTTATATGATTTGATAATCATATTTTGAAGTTAATAGTAAAATTATACCGTTTCGACGATACGAAAAGCATGTACTGTTCAGATTATGTATCTTTGGTTCTGAATTTTTAGTTGCTCCTACAAGGCCTACGTTGCAACTAACGCCTGAATTGCCATGGCTTGAAGGAAATACTTCATACATCCAATGCTCTTCAGAAGAGGGTAATCCAGAATCATCTTTTGAATGGTGGCAAAATGGAGTGAAGTTGATGGAAAATAGTTCTGTATTAACATTAGGACCGCTATCACAAGATAATAATGAGAACAAGATTCATTGTAGTGTATATAACAATTACACAATTAAACACAGAATAAATTTAGAATCTGATTCAATCTTCCTTGATGTTCAATGTAAGTACAACGGTAATAACTGAAACCTATTTCATTTCACATCTCAGCCGGTATATAAGACTCTACCAATTGTTTGAAATATCTAAAATGCAAAAAAAAATAAATAAATTGAACTGTTATCTTTAAAAGGACAAATGAACATATTTATTTCTACTGATAAAAAAAGGCATAGCAGTCTAGATTTCAAAAGTAATGAAGAATCAAAATTTTACTGCTGTATAATATCTCTCCATTTTTATATTTATCAAAGATCTTAAATTTCATATAAGAAAACAAAATAAAATAATGCCACAGAAAAATAATCACAGTTACCAAAATCAATCATGGGATGTCCTGGTAACAAAATTATCACAACATTAAAAAATTAAATACATCGTCAAATTTTGCATTTTTCAGATTTTCCTCAGATAGACATTGATCTTTCAGCACTTTTTATAGAAGAGGGAGATAAATCCTCAGTGATCTGTACTGCAGTTGGCAATCCTGCTCCGACAGTACAGTGGTTATTTCTTGACATGAACCTTACTATACCAACAGAAAATCAGACTGTTTTACAACTTTTAAATGTAGATCGACAACTGCATGGTGAAAATTATACGTGTAAAGCTACATCTATTTCTACATTAGGCACATTTACAAGGACGCATTCAGCGCAGTTAACCATTTATTGTATGTATAGCAGTCTTTTACTGAATGAATGCATCAATCTATAGAGATTCGTGGAAATATATGGTTCACATATTATAATTTGAAAATAGCTTTAAACATGAGACGAATTCAGTTCTTAGTGTTAGAATAGATTAATTTAAAACTACTCTTCACATGAAATATTGCCAATAAGTGACACCAGTCATATTCTTAAGATTAAAAACTTATTAGATAAGGTTTAACTATAGCCACACTTAAAGGTGTAAAGTGAACAAAAAGAAAAAAGACTGTAAAAAAGGTAAAATAAAAAGTATTTCTAACTTATCAATCCACAGGGACAAGATCAAGGTCAATATCAATCTGCCTTTGTTCGAAAACATTTGAGTCACAAATTTGGGCAGAACTGATACATAACATGGTTATATGAAAATGAAAAGATATGGCGTAAAAACTGTGCTCTAAAAACGAATAAACAGAGTAATTTACAAATATAGAGGTCCCAAAAAGGCCTTAACAAGGTAGAATACCATTCATTCTGAAAATATCTAAATCGCCTTATATTAAAAATCGTGTATGCGTAAAATAATACTGCTCTTGTATAGTTTCAGCATTTATATCTAACCATCATTAACCTTTTTCATTTTATTATGCCTGTTTACTTTATGTGAGCTGGGTCTGAATATATAAAAAAATGTCTTAACATTATATAGAAATAATACTTTTCAGATGCTCCAAATATAACTAAGCTAGAGGTTATAAATGGTCAAACGGTTGCAGAGAATCAATCCGTATCAATCCAGTGTGACGCTGACGGTTATCCATTACCAAACATAACATGGGTATTTGTTGGTGATCATGTTAAAATTAAAAGGGAAAACAGTGTAATTTCCAGCAAATACACAATTCCTGTATCCAGCTGTTTTCATTCTGGACTGTACCAATGTAAAGCGACTAACATGGTTGGTATTAAAGAATTTACCAAGACCAAAGAAACAGAAATCTTTGTTAAATGTGAGTATATCTGCTTTTCCTTCTACCAAGGGGTCTAAAATAGTTTGTTCTGAATAAAATGGATGCAGTTTAGTATAGAAGTTTTTTTGGTTAGCACGAAACACGTCACACAATGCGTAATTTAATACATTTCGTTTTTAAATAGATTATATTTTCATAATTTAATTAATATCTAAGAACACAAGAAATATAATATATTATTAGACCAACACTAGCACAATGGTGTATGTGTTAACCCCTAATGTACACTTTGTCACAAAACAGTACACAAGTTATAAAGAAGCGCAAACTGTTTTTAAAACACCCGTCAAAAATCAAATCTTATAAGGACACTAGCTAAGGGTAAGAATAATAGTCCTTAGCAAAAACAATACAATTATGAAAGAGAACTATTTGAAAAGGTTTCAATGTATTATTAGAATAACTAGTATTACGTCAAAACTTCGAAAACCAAAGTTCGAGTTACACGATTCTTGAAAAAGAATAAGTAGCTTGCCGATCAGGAGCAACTGTTTCCGATACAATCCTAGTAAGATGCACTCTTAACGTTTTGTCCAGGACTTATAAATGAATTGTTTTTTAAAGAATTTACTTTAAAAATATGCATACGGCGATACTATGCCTAGGTATTCAATTTGCGAAAGTATTACAAAAAATGTCGAAAATACTAACAAAATGTCCAACGAAATACAAAACGTGTGGAAAATAAAGACTGAATTCAAATACTGGCACATTAAACTTTTGAGTGAAAACTATTTACTGAGAAACATTCTATTATTACGATGGTGAACCTGAAACATGTAAGCCTTTACTGCTCAACTTGTACCACATCTAATCTGTTTAATTTATGAACGGGAATAGGTCATATTCGGTATAAAGACGACTTGAAAAACTATCTAACTATCTCGCACTTTGCCAAATAGAAAATATATGACGACGTGCCTTCTTCCTCATTAAAAAAGATCATGTAAGCCAGAGGAAAGCGAAAAAAACAAAGTAGCGATAACAACAATGACAATGTTTTGAAAACATGTCTACTTATAAAAACAAATATGTAGTCAGTAGAAACAACAACATTCCTATCGTTTTTTGACTGACTACCGAATGTTAGGCCTGTCTTATATCAGACTGACAGACAATTACCGAATGTTAGACCTGTCTTATATCAGACTGACAGATAATTACTAGTGAAGCATGAAATGCTTACCTTTCTAAAGATTCTAAGCTCGCCTTATTGTTTATTTGAATCAGAAAATTTTTGCCTTTTAAATATTTGTACAGCTTTATATTTTTTTTAATAATGGATTTTTTTATTGGCATAATACAGTTTGCATGATTATAACAAACAAGTGCATTAATTATTTCAATCAAAGCTTCAGACATGCATATATACATAAACAAAGAGTACATTGATAATTTTACATAGTAGAAAAAAGTAACAACCATATATCCCATATTTGAGGATGCAAGAGGATCAGTCTAGACAAATTGTGACCTCTGGTCACATATATATAGTGATATATAGTGGTATCTATTTTTTATTCAATTATAAATTGGTATAAATAATAAAAATAAAAAAGTTACTGTCAAGATAATATTTTCAAGGTAGTAGGGGTGTCCAGGGGTCAAAGCAAGTTTGAGATGTTTCTAGAGTTTTATTTTTACAATATAATTGTTTCTCTATGAACATATTTTCCCTTAAATAGTTTTTAAGGCTATTAAGTTTAAAGTTCCACCATCTAATTTAGTTCTATAAATGTAAGATTTTGTTAACAGTATGAGTATGTTTCTAACTAAATTCATATCAGATTTGTGTAAGAACCCAAAAATCACAAAATCAAAATTTATTGGTAGTTCCATATGAGTTTTCTAATATATCCATAAATTAAGGTCTTCCTATATGTCAGCTGTTTTTAGACATGACCAAAAAATATGTTCTATGATTTCCACAAATTGTCTACAGAATGTACATTTGTCATTGTCTTTTAAATTTATTTCTTTCAAAAATGAATTTGTGGCCAGTATTCTATGAATAATTCTTAATTGGAACCATTGTAATTTAGAACCTCTAGTGGTTTTAAAAACTAGTGCGTGTATCATTTTCCAATCATATGTTTTATCAAATTTGCAAGTCCATTTGTCTTCACATTTAACCTCTTTCTTTGAATTATTGAGAAAATTATACATGATTTTTGACCCTCTTTCTCTGTTTAATATATTACTGAGAATTAATGGCATGTTTGGTCCAATGTCTTTTTTTTAATTTGTAAATTAATTGATTTTAAATATGTTTTATTGCCGATATTATTCCATGATATTTTAAGAAATTTGTTTTTATATTGAAGGTGTTTTGGAATATTTCAAAAGACATAAAATTACAATCTTCAGTTAGTAGATCATTTATAGTCATCACACCTTTTTCAATCCAGCTATTATAGATAATCTTTAAGTTTCCTACTTTTATATTTTCATTATTCCACAGACTAGTTTTATTAATATTGTCTTCAGATATTAGTAAAGCCCCCTGAAATTCTGTCAATTCAGTAAAAACTTCATTCCAAAAAGGATTTTAAAGTTGCCTAAATATGCTTACTTGACCAGATTTATATTCTCTGAGTATGTCAAGTATACAGCCAAAAATGACCATCTGACACATTCCCTAATAGTTGGCATCATATTATAATGGAAGAATCCCTAATTCAGAAAGGCCCTAGCATTTATTTTATAATAAGAGTTAAATGGAATTATCAGGCTGACTGTCTCGTGTTAAAGGTTTTTAGGCCAAAATGGGACTTAATGCACCTTGTCATTTATTAAACTTAACCAGAAATTTCCAATATTGTTTGTTTTTTACCAGTTAGAGGGAAGTTTGAGCTTCTCTGGCTATTTTTATATGTGGACACTGTTTGAAATGTTTTGATTCGGCTTTATAAAAAATAAGAGATAAGAGTAAATGTCAAGGAGATTGAACCACAAAATTAAAAACATGTAGGTCTCCAGAAGACCTTCAACATGGATTGAACCCTTTCCTTAATTGCCTATATTAAATCTCAAGTAAATATGTTCAATGAGAGGCCAAATTCCCCAATGATAACATATAACAATGAAAATAAAATACATGACTACTCAGTGCCCACAACTTCTGACTTAAGATAGGCACATACAGCAGGGTTGAACTCATTTTGTTCCATCCAAACTATCCCTGTTTATTGTGGTATTTATATTAGGTGTGTTATTTACAAATCAAAGGACAAGATTGCCTTATGACCCAAGAATTCAGTAGAAATATCAAAGTGTCCCATCTGAGGTAATTTATGTATAAAATCAGAGAATAAACATAGTTTGACACATAATATGCCATTGGTTATACTATATCAATGTCCTTCACTATGTTCTAAAAGCCAAAACTTGCACAATTTTCTAACTTTGATCAATTGAGGGCAAATATATATTTCTATTTTTAGCCTGGTGGCCATTTTGTTTGGAGGTCAGGGTCATTGGACATAATTTTAGTAAAGGACCATTTCAGCCAAGTTTGGCTAAGATTGGCTTAATACTTTCAGAGGTGAAAATTTTTCAAATTTCATCCCCCCTTTTTTCTATTTTTAGCCTGGCAGCCATTTTGTATTTAGGTCGGGGTCGTCGGACACAATTTTGAAAGAGGACCACCCAAAGACCATCCTATCCAAGTTTGGACAAAATTGGCTGAGCGGTTTCAGAGGAGAAGATTTTTGAAATTCTTCCCCCCTTTTTTCTATTTTTAGCCTGGCGGCCATCTTGTTCAGAGGTCGGAGTCATCGGTCACAATTTTGAAAAGGGACCACCTAAGGATCATTTCAGCAAAGTTTGGTTGAAATTGGGTCAGTAGTTTCAGAGAAG
>JARWCS010376918.1:0-10057 GCA_034783895.1 Geukensia demissa
AGAAGTTTAAATTCTACTGACATTTGGTGGGTGGCTGTCTCATGGACAATCATGCCACATCTCCTATTTTTATATTAGTACAATACAGAAAAAGTGAGACTGTGATAATTCACTGTGATGGTGGTACTGCTCTTTTTTCTCTTTTACACAAATCATCCTTCTTTTACAACAGTATCACTAAGAAAGAGGTAATTACTTCGAAATCTACCCTAAATTAAAGTTTTGAATCACTGTATTTGTTTCATTTTAGGCAGCCAAAATGGAGGCCCAAGGAAGGATCAGTATACAGCAGGCTGACGAAGAAGAAGGTAAGACTGTGCCAGTTTTTTACCCAATAGTTGTGCTCTTCATATACTGTCAAACCAGCTAATAAGGTCTATCTGTAGCTGTATAGTTTTAGTTGACGTGTAGTATTGTATGTTCTTGCCATGATGTGACATTTACCCCATATCTTATTGTTTTATTTGGATTTCTATTATTTAACTTTCATTGTCTGATTCATCAACATTTACACTTAGTCAAGGCAATTAGAGCTCATTGCAAGGAGTGGGGTTCCACCCCTGTTGAAGGCGTTGTGCAGACCTCTAAATTTTAACCTTTGGTATCTGCTTTGTAAAATTTGGCATGGTCTCCTTGGCATTCATGCAATATCATTACTTTTCATATTCATACTTCTTTATCTGTACTAGTCATTAAATGTTATCTTTACATAGTAGTTCTGTCCCTTTAATAAATAAAGTCATTGGGAGCATATATGCCATATAAACATATTTCTGTTTAGGAAATAAAAATGTAATATTGTGGTTGAGAAATAACAGGTTTCCTTGTTTTTCAGACCCAGATGATGGATTTTCAGTCAAACACATAGCCCATTCCAGATACCTCCGCAATCACCGATTGATTAATGAAATCTTCAGTGAAACTGTAGTTCCTGATATTAGGACTGTGGTGACCACTGGCAGGATGGGAGTGTTAAAACGTCAAGTACAGTCCCTCACAATGCATCAGGTATGAATTTGGACACATACATGATTTTTTTCCACTTTTTAGCATAATTCCACTTTTCAAAACCAGGATTTCCATGTTGCATCCTTTATTACACATAGAACTCAGCAACCGTAACCCATTCCCGCTTTATTTCTACGTTGGCAAAATCATGTCTGTATACATGTAAATGCATGTGGTGTTTTGTTTTGTGTAACAAGGGAAATTATTTTGATTTAACCATCAGGATTGTGTTGCTTTAACCTGATTCAATCCAAATATTGAATCTTTGTAAATTGTTGAAGGATTTGGGTTAACCTGTAGATTTTTGTCAATAATACTTTCTGGAGGGCTGTCATATAGACAATCATACCACATCTTCTATTTCTATGTCATTTATAAATGCATGATATAGGTATAAATTAAAATTTCTCTATCAATTCTGTTTACCGGTAATGCATTTTGATTTGCAGAAAAAGTTAGAAACAGAATTACAAACGATAGAAGAAAAACATGAAGCTAAGAAGAAAAGATTTGCTGAAGCCAGTGAACAGTTTCATGAAGAATTGAAAAAGGCAAGTGAAAATAAAATCTTTATTCAGATTATTTTATATTGGAATCACTCGGAATTTGCTGTATTTGTATCCCTCAGGATGATCCTTTAGTCTTATATCTGAGAAAACTTGGAATATTCTTTAATGAATTTGTTGTTCAAATGAGTTAGGTCATTTATGCAAAAGTAAGACAGAAGGTTTACAGTGATTACTGTTTTACTAAAAAAAGATTCTCTAAAATCACCAGTAATTTATTTTTGCACTACCATACTGGCTGATGACCAAATCTTGCCAAGTTTCCCTAAGCACTAGTACTGGTTTTCTTTGCATCAGTTTCATTAAAAATCTCATCTTGAAGATAACTGATCAATCAATGTGGGGATATCCTCAAATGTCATCTCAGCAACTCAAACAGATTTAATTGTTAGTTTTGACGAAAATCCCAGTTTGAGACACATAACGTTTTATGAAACTGAAGTCCAGCTCTTTGATGTCAAACCTATCTATATAATATAGAATATTTGTCCAATAGGAAAACATTCATCTATAGCAAACAGAAATAGACACTAGTGACAAGTTAAACTTCAACAACTATATAGGACATCAAATGATTTGAAAAGGGGTCAAAATATGCTCCCTGCTGCTATTGGGATGCCACATAACCAAAATTAGCTCACTGCTGCTATTGGGATGCCACATAACCAAAATTTGCTCACTGCTGCTATTGGGATGCCACATAACCAAAATTTGCTCACTGCTGCTATTTGTACTTAGCAGGAGTGGGCAGCTTTATTTACATTGTATTATTCATTGATGTTCAATCACCTGAAGGTCTTGTTCACATTTATTTATAGCTTTGTGAGAACAAACCTCAGATATCTGATGAGATGTTCAACACCATGATGGTGAAGGCCAAAGAGGAACTGAAACAGCGACACATACAGTATCTACAACAACAGGAAGAGGAGAAGAAAAAACAGGCAGAGTTGGCTGAAAAACGGAAGAGAGAAGAAGAGGAACGAATTAAACGGGAGGAGGAGGAACGGTTGAAGCGGGAAGAAGAGGAAAAACAACGCCAGTTGGAAAATCCTACACAACCTCCCATAGGGCCAGAGGTATGAACTATAAAAAATCAGTGAGTATGGGCAAAAAAGGGTTTTTTATGCCTGTCAAGTGTTGGAATAGTAATATACAGTCAAAGTTGCACTTGTGGTCACCTTAATTAGACAGCCACTTGATTTTAAAGACCACCTTTGACATTCCCCATTTAATTGTTATCATGTATGAACTTTATTCCAGAGGTCACTTGACTTTAACTGGCCACTTTTGCCTCTTCCCAAAGGTGACCTCTTAATACAAGTTTTATGTTACTGTCAAACTTCAGCAACTTGACCTCCTGATGGACCAATTAAACTGTTCTAGATAGAAAACTGTTCCTATGATCAAGGTTCAAACAAATGATAAGTTTGCTGAATGGTCCAGAAATGATTTACATGAACCCATGGAATTAGAGCCATTTTATAGTGACTTAAGGTGGACGTCCATGTAAAATCATACGTCCTAAACAATGGACTTTAATTTGTTCAGGAGTTTTAATAAAAACAAAATTGATTTAAATGACCTCCTGTAGTAGTACAATACTTATTGTATCTATAACACCAAAATAATCTGTAGAATATTTAAACCCCAGTTTCATCTGTAGCAGATTTTAATAACAGTTTATTCTTTGATATACTAGTTGATTATCTGATATGTTAAATACAAATTCATAAAAACAATTATGTGCTGATGCTGATTTTTCAGATGATGCCTCCGGGGATGAATCAAGGCATGATGCCACAACAGTTAGGGGCACCCAACATGGGTATACCTCAGCAAGTGATGAATCCACAAAATATGCCACCGAATCAGATTCCACCGACAAATATGATACCACAGCAACAAATGATGACATCACAAAATGTAATGCCACAACAACCAATGATGTCATCACAGAATATTATGCCTTCACAACAAATGATGACATCTCAAAGCATGATTTCTCCACAACAAATGATGACATCACAGAATATGGTGTCTGCACCCCAAATGATGCCGAATCAGACTATGATGCAGCCACAAAATGTTATGCCGCCCCAAAGCATGATGCCACCACAACAGGTAACTGATAAAACGCAATTAAAGCAAAATTTCTATCTGAAAAATTTTAAGCTTTGTTTTTGGGTCTTTCTTTTGGCAGAATGTTATGGATGCAGTTCCAGCAAAAAAATTATTTTATTGTAAATATATTGTTTGAAATATTTGCATAGTTTTATTGCATTGTGAGTTTTTGACACCATTTTTTTTAACTAAAAAGTTGTAAAATAAGCTATTGTATTTATATACATGTTAGTATGATGCGAGATCTTGGTTTTGCTTAAATATACATGCATAAATCAAATACACTTACGTCGATTTATTGCCACATTCACATAAAACACCAAAGGTTTGCCTGGCCCTTAAGGTGGTGTTAAAACTAAGGCACACTGTACATGCACATAGAAAAAATTACATACATTATGCAAAAATTCATCCACAGCCACATCCACTTGTCTTTATGTCAAAAACCGGATCGTCTCAAGCAAAATTGTATGCATTACTAGTAAAGAAAAAGGCAGGGTTTTAATCCTCACAAACAAAATTTGGGGGTATATAGGAATTGCCCTGTCTGTCCGTCAATTTGTCCTAATACTTTGTAACAGCATCTACACCTAAATTGTCCAATGGATTTCAATGAAACTTTATATCAACATAAGACAAAATGTTAAGATTTGCATAAACTAAAGGAGGAAAACTTGTCTTTGCTCATTACAAGGGCAGATAATCCATTGGGGGAGGGGGTATCTTTTGTGAGTTTTGTCCCTTGTTTGTAGAATTAAATTCTCATGAACTTCTATTACAGGATCAAAGTGTAGAACAGTCAAGTCAGCCACCGCTGATGGAGATGGGCAGTGTGGATTCACCAGACTCACAGAAAACTGAGGTGGGCTAAAGCTTCTTGTTATTCATGTAAACTGTTTGTAGATTAAACATTTTGGATGACTGTCTTATAGACAATCATACTCATGACTGTTTGAAATTTTGGTGACCTTACAAATATCTATCTTTAACTTTATATTAAAAAATTAGGGATATCCTTCACTTAGATTGCCTTTACAGACAGTTAATGCATTGAAACAAGTTTACTCATTATTTTATTGTTGTTTCACTTTTTCTGGTCCTGTGTATGACTGAAACCATCAATGATAATTTTGATTTATCCCACTTGGTGCTTTAAGCCAAATCTATTTGATTCTTAAGATGAAAATAATAACCGTTCTTAGTATTAGAAAGGACATTGTATGTCAGAAAGACTCATTTTACATCAAAATTTCACTCATAAACCAGAACTCATGATTAGGAAGTCATAAATTTAAGTAACACAGAGTGAAAAACATTAGTGAAATGCACTTGGAACTAAAGAAATTATGGAATTTTTATGAACTCGCATAGAAAATGCGATTTGATTCCACAGAAGCAATTATGACTCATCCAATCCTTAAAAATAAAAGAAAGGTTACAGGTCAGTTACCAATTTTTTATTTGTATGTTGAGTAAATACTGTCAATTCAGAAATTATTGCGTTCATTTATTATTGCAATTCTGAAACTCCACTCTAAAATGTGAGATAAATTATTGCGATTTTAAGAAAAGCTGTCTGCATATATAGTTTACAGATAGTTCTAATTTTTGCCATTATCACTCAGTCACAATATTCGCAAAAATAACAACATCGCATTAATTTATGAATTTACAGTAATTGATCTTCGAAAAACACTTGCCCATCTAAAACTAAAACAGACAGTACCTGAAGTGCAAAGTTACTCTCCATTGTAGGATTTATCACAAGATGGTCTGCAGGCAGGTATGGAAGGGGCAGGTGATGAGTCGTTCAACTCCATGTCACCTGATTCGGCGAAATCATCTCCCGATGCTGAGTCCCCAGAGAAAGGTATGATGTCCGACAGTCAGGAGTCACAGGAAGACAACACACCACAGAAAAAGAAGAAAAAGTCTGACGGGAAAAAACGGAAAAGAGGAGAAGATGGGAAGGACGGTATGTTGTGTTTGTGCTTGCTTGTGCATGTGATTTTTTGGAGATAGTCGGAAAGGGATGTAGGGCATAGTTATACTTGTCCAGATTGTTTATAGGGTTTGAAAACAAAATTTAAATGTTGAAATCAAGATTTATATCTTATGAAAAAAAAACGTGACAAAGGATATGCAGTATGATGTTATACTTGTCCAGAGTAAGAAATTTTGAATTTGAACTTACTATAGGATATAATTGTCCAGTGATAATGAGAGGACCATTTGGAATTGTCTAAAGTTTTCTATTTTAGGTTCATTTCTATTCTAGGTTTTCCAAGATTTTAAGCATCTCTCAGTATAGGTCTTTGTGTAATCAAAAAGGGTATTTCAGGATGACAAGATCTAGATATTATTGTCTAAATTTTATTAAAAGAAAATCTTGAACTTATTTTCATGGCTCATTGAGATGGCAAGAATTATTTACAAAAGAATTTAACATGATAAACCTAGATCCCGTATATAATTACTTATCTTGTTGAAAGTTTATTTTTCATCTTACACAACCTCAGTTTAATTGTTCAGGAACTAAATCAAATTTTCATGCTTGGGTTAGTTTCTCAGTAACTACAGGGAAGATAATATAATCTATTGTTAAGTCTGAAATGACGGACATTATTTGGATAGTCCAGGTCAGTTCAGCTTTTTTATTTTTCTTCAGTCCACATTATTTAGTCTTGTTTATATGTATAGCAGTAAATTTTCATCGGGATGTAATTTTTCACTTTATTTGCAACCTTCATGCAGTCACAAGAAATATGACTTGTTATTGTGGAATTTTAAACACCCTTAGTTTTCCTTCCTCTCTTTTCTAAAAAAAAATGTCAAATTTTGAACTAATGAAAGTAACTCACCATAATGCAACTTTGGTAAATTTGTATTTTAACATTGCTCTAACAATTTGAAATGTTTATTGGATTTTGGAGTTGTCAAAATCACTTATCCTTTGTGTCCCGCAATTTATTTTTAGATCTTGATTTTTTAAATTTTTATGAATGGTCTTCGATCTTTGGTATGGCATTTTGGGCTTCTGTTTGTTTCTATCCCAACAGATTTATCTATAAAACAGGTAACAATCTTTAGTCTATATTAAAGCATTTTTACCCCCAATGATAAACCACATCCATTACAAGATGACTGGATGTCTGGTTTAGAAAAGTTGGTTGTATAATAGAGGGACTTTTATCGATTACTGGACAAGTATAACGGGTTTGCTAGGTGAAGGCGTAGAACATTGATATATAAATTACTTAGTTGTCCATTTTAAAGGTAGGTTAAAATTGTTACAAACCTATTTCTTTAGGACAAAAAGAAAATTTTATGTAGGAAAATGGTAGCTTTTAACAACTTTAAAGAAAAAAGTGAAGTAGAGATAAAGTCAAAGTGTTTAATGAATTTATGACATCAATGTGTTATTCTTTGAATGTGAAGATATCAGTTTAAAAGCGTTGTATATTGTGTAATTGGTGTGGATTGTTCAAGTAGTGCTATGACAGAAATTTAAATCGTTATGCCCAGTTCTCAGTCAGTAGATTACTATTGCTAGTTTAAGCTTATTAGCATACATTTTTGGCCTTGAATTGGTAGAAGATAGATAATAAGCATGAGAAAATACATTGGGCATGACATGAGACTAACGGGCATGAGAAGTAATGTATTGTCATGACGCATGCCATTAACAGTCTGTTCCTTGCAAGTTAAAAAGTCATGAAAATTTTCATTTGTTCTAGCTGTATATATATATATATATATTAATTAGTATAATTTTATGTTTATTGGAATGCCAGTTTGTTTTTAAAAAGTTCAGACGATGGGGAAATTATGAAATTCTGAAATAAAAGAGATTTTAATTTTTTTCTAAAATTCATCATTGCTGTATGAAATACATCATGAGTAATATATTTGAAAGCAGACCTAAAAACATTATGAATGGTCAAAAGTGATTTTTATTTTTGTACACTGAATTACCCAGGATTCATAGTGTCTTAAGCTGCAAATTCAACTGCGGGATTATTTTTGTTGTATTCTGTTACGTTTTATTTCTATGGTGACTGCACTCCCCTATTTATGGATGAACATTTATGATAATGCACCAGGTGAAATGTAAAACAGCATGAGATTTAAACAGAGGGATTACAACTGAACGGGTGTCCAGTTTTTAGTTTTATTTTTTATTTATGTTTTTATTTTTTGATTTGCAAGGGAACAGCTTTGTTATTCCATTTTAAACACATCTAAGGATCTTGTTGTTAATATTACCTTTAAGGCTTCTCAATGTTTTATACCCCCTAAAGTCAAGTTTTGGGGGTATATAGGTATAACCCTGTGTGTCTGTCTGTCTGTCGTCTTGCCACATACCTTGTAGGTGCATCCCCTAAACTGTTAAATGGATTTCAATGAAACTTTACATGAACATTAGATATAATGTGTAAATATGCCCATAGGAAGGAATTCTCATTCCACAGGCAGATAATGGGGAGTTGGGGTATCTTTTGGATGTTTTTCTCAAAGTATGTCTTGTTTATTTAGAATTCTAATGAGGACAAAAATGATTACATAGTATTTGGAGAAGGTTAATATGTCTATATTTCAGACAGTCAACAATTTGAAAAAATCTATTTATGGAAGATATAAAGATACTTAGATGTGTTTTTCCCTGTGTTATTTTTATGCATGATACTAACAATTTAACACTACTAACAAATTGGCTGATTTAAAAATGACAGTTTTTGAATGCAACAGACAACAATGTACATTTCAGTTTTGTTTTCCTTTAAATTTTGTTGGAGTTATCTCCCCTTATTTCTTGCACTTTTGTTTGGTTGCCATTTTGTTTGTTTATATATTTCTTCTATTTTTCTCATTTTATTTATTGTTTTTCTTTGTTTATACATAATTTTATGGTTTTTCTACAATCTGCACTAAGCACCAAAAAAATAAAAGTACTTTTAATAGTGTGAAGTTTCCATTAGGCTTGAGAGGTTAAGATATTGCCATCCCTTGAAAACTTCTGCATTTGATGTGCTCTGACAAGGAATCATTTTCAGGTCATAGGTCACAGATTGCTTTTTGCCTATCACCTATACAGCACACGTCCTGACCTGACTTTATACCATACAAAAAGGTATTTCGGACTCAAAACAAGCATTCCTCAGCTACTTGTCCAAGAATTATGGTTCTCAGGCACCATTCCGGTTTCTGACAAAAGAACTGATTTACACAATGACTAAAAATGTTCAAAATAGCATTTAACTCAAATACAAACAGACAAAATATACAGATTAAATGATTCTTCTACAAACACTATAGATTGATTTTCTCCCCGATATTAATATTAAAAAAAACGTGTAGCCGATTGTTGATGTCTGGAATAAATTGCTCCCTGTCTGAGGGAGAACCTCTTCTCATTTTAGACTATTTTTTTAGATTATTTGCAAATGCTAATATTACACAATTTTTTTTTAATTATGTAAAGGTTATCCAAATATGTCAGTCTTTGGGGGGGATTTGTGTGAATTCCTTGGAGCACAGCAGATGGACAGTTTTGATTGGTAAAAACAGTTGTATTCAAGGGGATTTTGATTTTTGTTGTCTTTTCAGACAATTTTTTTTCAGTGAATATCTAAATTGATGAAATGTTAAAGTTCTCCTAAACATCAGTGATATGGCAATTTAGTATTAAAATAAAACCCAGGACCATTTTTCAAACATAACAATCCTGGAATACAAATACTTTTACAATATTGAAAACTGGGGTGTGGTCACAATCAAACCTGCATTTCGGTTCCTTCACAAATACATATGTAATAAAGTGGCAACGCAGAGAAAAACATTGAAGATAAAAGATAAAAGCTGCGTATCATTGACCTCAGACTAACTTGATTGTATGTTCAATCCATATCCCTACACTGGCAACAGACAATTTCACTAGCTGTCTAGATATGGAACAATACCTGAAAACACGGGTTAAACACATTGTAGTTTGTATAACAGACATTAAAACAGGAAGGAATTTAGCTTTGTCCCAAGAGTTACTTAAATGCAATGCAAGACTACAAACAATAATGCCAAAAACAATGAAAGGAGCTTAACATGCAGATTTCATCCGTTTTGGAAACATCATGAACAAACATGTAGGATGCTTAATTTAAGTGGGTACCCTACACCATCAATAAAATAAATTCCACTCATTTAATTTTCTTTATAATTTGTTTAGACATTTACTTTGATGAAAGAAGGAAAACATGCAAATTTCAAGAAATTTGAACCACACAATTCTCTGGAATTATTTCACTAGATATATAGTAATTTCATCATCAAAAATTTTGATCACTGAGATGCATTAATTTTAA
>JARWCS010376940.1:0-10056 GCA_034783895.1 Geukensia demissa
AGTTACAGTCATTGAAAGTTGAAAGTCTATTGAAAATACATAGGGACGTAACGTTTCTTTTTTTGACTAGTATATAAGAAATCAATTATAGGACATCAACTTTTTGACTACCAAGTTGACATAGGACATTTAATTTTTCAGTGAGATTGCTATAGTTTTGCACTTTTATTTAAAAGAAAGAAGATGGAATATATATGACAGAAAGAAACAATGCATAATTTATCTCGTCAAGATTTTGCCTGTATGAAGGCTTTTCATTTTGTTGCACCAGTCCTATGTGCTGATAAATTTTGACTGGTCCTTAAAAGTTGACTGAACATATCTATACACATTTACCATACCTATGATTTGAAAGGAGTTATGTCATTAGTGTACACAAACTCAATATGCCACAAAACGCTACATTTCTTCAAATGTATAAAATTAACTATTATTTTAACTACGATATGTTACATGTACCTGTTGATATGAATGATTATTAAAATCTAATTGTTAAATTAATTCTAAGGCAAGTGTGGACATCAAATACTTGAATATAAAGGACCAACCATTTACCCTTAATAGAGGGGTGTGTCTCAGATTCTCAGACAGAAAATATTTCCTTGTTGACAAATTTAAGAATTTAGCAGCCAAAAGTCACCAATAATACACATTAAAGCTGGAAACTGACTTCAAAATGTGTTTTTATTTCAAGTTGTTATCTGCATGATCGCAAAATTTGTTTAATATCAGCTTCATGATCTATGGATATTTGTAATATTTCACGAACGAGAAAATTTCCATACCAAAAATCTCAGTTCTCACTGCATGGATTGATTTGAAAATTGCTAAGACTCATGTACAGTGGAATATATACTATAAATGTCTGTCATGATTATGCCTGTCCAAATTTATTTCAAGTTCTTTGGATTTTTTTTGCGATAAAAAAGGTGCGAGCGATATTTGTCGTTATAATTTTTTTCTTGAAATGGCGAATATTGTAGCGCAATCTCAAAAATTGATGCAACACAACAGTTTAAAATTATTCCCTTCATTTTTGTATTTTTTAGGAGCAGCGAGCAAATTTCTTTTTATTGTCCAGTAATAAGACTTGTTTGAATTAAAATAAAGGCGTAACGCAAAGCTATGTGACGAGCTTGGTGACTTCAACTTTTCAATAGTCAACTTCAAGTTCATTGGCAGTTACATTCAAGCTTCCCCGGCATTTAGCGTGTACTTATCCCACTTCATACGTTTTCGTTTGGGAATCTGATTCAAAAGTGTGGGGCATTCACTATATGATGTTTGTGTCAAAGTGATGGTGATATCCAATTACGGAAAATATATTCTATTAAATCTTAACTAAGCTGAATGATCAGCCAATTAAATATAAGTAAATATTTCTGTATTTGTCAATACTTATTTTTTATTATATGTCATTGTATTTATTTTCAGGTTTATTGATTGGAGCCTGCATACTAGTTTTGATAACGCAAGTTTCGTTTATTCAAACGTACTTTGATACAGGTAAAATTACTACGTCTACCAAAGGTAACAGTTTGATACGTGACAGAGGAATAACATATAATGAAAGAATAGCTTGCATTTCTTTCCAAGGACGCTTGGGAAATAAGATGTTCCAATATGCATTTTTGTATGCAGTCTGGAAAAAAAGAGGGTTTTATCCTGTTATTCTAAACGACTTTGAACTCATGGCAATTTTTGAAATTCCCACCGTTCCTGTAATATCCGGCACTTTAAGAAATGACTGCATGGCAAAACCCATTATAAAAGAAAGATGGGCATGTTCTTACGATGAACAGGTTTTAAGCTTTTCAACAGACACTGACTCTATCCATTTTCGGGGTTATTTTCAATCGTGGAGATACTGGATAACACTGGAAAATGAAATCACTAATATATTTACGTTTAAGAAGCACATTAAGGACAAAGCACTTGAGAAATTCGGTATCATTTTACAGTCATTTCAATTTCAGGACTATAATAGAGATATCATTGTTGGTATTCATGCAAGAAGAGGAGACCACATTTTAGAACAAGACGTAAAATTCGGAAAACTAGTTCCGGCACCAAGTTATTATAAAAAAGCTATGAACTTTTTCAGAAAAAAGTTTTATCCAAAGCGTGTTTTATTCATAGCCGTATCAGACGACATAGATTGGCTTCAAAAGGCTCTTTTTTCAGAGGATAACGTGTACTTCAATAACAAAAATGTCCCTGGTGTGGACATGGCAATTGCATCAATGAGCAATCATATGATTATGTCTGTTGGTTCGTTTGGTTGGTGGATCAGTTGGATGACAAAGGGAATCGTGGTTTACTACAGAAATGTATACGTTAATGGGTCCAAATACTCTCAAGTCTTCAAAAACGGGCATCTAAATGACTATATATATCCTGGATGGATTGGCATGTCTGACTAAAATATATTAAGATTAATTATAAATAAGTAAATATTTTCAAACCACCGCTGTAGCAAATGTTTATTCTGCAATTATTCATCTATCAAAACTGTCTAATTTGAATCCTTTAAAAGATTTATCTCTAATTTTTTAAATTCATTTGATATCTGCTGTCCTAATAGACTTTTTCAAAAATCTCTATTCATATTCATTGTGATAGTCATACACCTACTCATACTTGTACCTGTAACTGTAAGGAGACGAAACCTCAAATAGCACAATACCAGCGTAATCACAAATGGGCGTTTGTTCTTTAAGAAAGGGTGACATTTGATTTTCGATTGCTAAATTGATTTATCAGTCATTTAGGTTTTGCATTTTCAAAAAGGTCAAGGGTTCGGATTTATACTATACTCAACACATTTTAGTTCCCTTCACTTTCATTGTTTTCTTCTGTAGCTCAATTCGGTTATTATTTTTGCGAATGTCAAATTAGAGACATATATTTTTCCTGCGTAGTACCTTACAGTATCAACGTGTGTCAAGGTAAATCCAAAGAAGCGCTTCACATACAGTTAAATTAGGCTTTAGAATATTTGAAATAAACGTATGAAAGTTCTGGATCGTATCTTTTTTTTAAATATCAATAAATATGTCTACCTAATTGATGCAGCTTTTTCTATAATGATTTACAAAGCAAATTATTATTTGTTAAATTTTAGCTACCTTTTTTGTTTCTCATTTTGTGGTGAGATAAAAAAAAAACATGCAAATTGATGATTTCGGCTATTGAGCTCGGAATTACAGATGTTGGGTCGTAATGAAAAGTTTATGAAAAAAATAATTTTGATTGTCACTAGTGTCCGTAAAATAAGAGAAAGAGACACTAGTTTTTAACATTTTTCACCTTGTTGACCATAAAAAACAAAAGATGTAATCGTTTGGAGGGCTTTATTTTAATCGTACGATGTTCTTTTCTGTTCAAAAATGTTACACATCTATTGCTGAACTACATCTTTAATGTTAAAGACATTTGAAACACACGTGCCAGACGTAAGCAACGACCATCTTAATTGTAAAAATGATAAGTATCTAACAATATTTACATACAAGTTTAAGAATTGGCTGGAAAGGCAAGATAAAAATCTGAAATGTAAAGTTAAAAAAACTGTTCTACTGCTTTAGAACAGTTGAAAAAAAATATTCGCGCGAATTCGATCTACAAGAAAACTACCCTCTTTGTCGATTACATAATTTTCCATTAAACCTCGAACGCAAAACTTGAAATTTGTTCACGACTATGATTGTGAAAAACAACCTTTTATAAATCATATCAGTCTGAGCAAAATATAATATATTTTTTCCTTAGAACTTAATAAATAAAAAGCGCAACCCCTTTCAGGATGAATGGTCGGCCCTTTAAAAAAAGAGTGATTATGACTTTGAAACGCGTGCACTCGACGTAAACTCTTCATCCCCCGCTTATGAAAAATTGCTTCTGCTATTCTATACCTTGCGTGGTAATTAAGCGATGTAACAAATTGAATGTCCTTTAAACTTTTTTGCAAACAGTTTTCTATTATATAATTTTCTTATGAAAAATATGAATTTTTGACGTCACGTTTTTTTTTTTCATTTTTGCAATAAAGTAGAGCAAATTTTGAATAATTGCATACCCTTTCTCTTTTCTAAACAAGGGGACTTACAAAATTAAATTTTCCATACTTAATTTATGACATTACTATTCTTCTGTGTCATTTGAGGACAAAATACAATCATCGAATGACTAAAACCGTACAAAAACTATTGAAATTTAACCATTTTCTTTGTTGAAACATTTTACTCGCAGATATAACATTATTGTTATTGGTTTCTCATTACCACTTTTATGTATCTCACATTATTGAACTATAATAAATTTAAATAGGTATATGTAATACGGTTAAAAATTCCTTTTAAGACGACCCTAACTATCGATTTTCATTGTACGAATATGAGTAGATGTATGACTGAACATTGGTAATTTTGTATTATGATAATGATAGTTTCGAAATAGCCTATTTGTCTGTATGTAATTCTCTTCCGAATCAGATGGGTTTTAAGGCAAAAATATGATGAAAAAGTCATTGCAGTTGAACCTTGAAATTTATCTTGGTTAAAGTGTTTCTCTCAAATGACTATATTATGTGATAATGACCGTATTTCAGCTTTTCAGATCAACTTCCTAAAATATAAAAATAAAGGAGAAAGCATCTACAAAAATGGATTTAAAATGGAAATATTACATATATTGCACGTTTATAGATTACAAAAAATGTTTAAGGTTCTGCAAATAATGCTGACTTCAGGCTACATTTGGTTAGGAAAAAATATACTGCATATCGTTTCCAAAATATATTGTATAAATATGTTGAATTTGTATGCGTTAAGCGTGCGAGAAACTTCTCATCAATATCACTGGAACACAAATTTAGAAGATGCAATGACAGCTGAATATAATTTGATAAATTTCATGTTAGACAAGTACAGTGTAGAATATCCGTGTTAGAGATCAAAAGTGCATAGTCCAAAGAGACAAAACAAATTGAATCAAACTAAAAGATAAAACAAAACAGAAAGGAGCAAAGATTTGGAATCAATTAACTTCTTTATGAAATGGAAATTGGGTCAGGTTCTCATAATGAAGGTAATAGTCCCCTGTCTTGCGAGCAAGTCATACAACTGTGCTATTGAACACACTTGTAAAAAATTTTTCGGTCCATTAGCCCAGGCAACTTATTTTTTCTCATATTGTATTCCTTTACAAGACAAATTAAAAGTAAATAAACAAATATGACAGCCATATTCGCTCATACATTGGACCAACAAATTGCATATCAATCATATATTTTAACAATGTTTATTAATTGGCTGAAATTAAGGTACTTGCATAAGCTTGAAATTCAATTTTCTAATTGGAATTGATAAACAAAATTATAATGGTTATTCTTTAACCTCAAAATGAAACAAAAACTAAAAATTAAAATCAAATAAGGCACTTAACATATAAACGCCTTTGAATCATATTTTAGGTTTCGTTATTTCAGCTTTTGTATATGTATTGTTATGTAATAACATTCTAACTTATCAAATAAAATTTCACCATCCGTTTACTAGGTTCAATTAATGCGGTTTAATCTTCATTCGGCTTTTCATAGTATAATATACATCGAACTACTATAATATACAGACATATTTTTGTAGCCGGAGTAACATATTACTTTTTCTCCCTACTGAGTTTTCACCTCGGAAAAATCAGTATATATTGAGATTTCCCCCAGATAAATGAGTATATACTGAGTTTTGCCCTGAAATTCAGGGCGGAAAAATGAGTATATACTAGTTTTTCTCCCCAAGACGGATTCCATAATGAACTTTCCCCTTAAATAATTTGTTTTAAATGCTATAAAATAGCAGATGGTAAATTGTTCAAATATTTTTACCCAATCGTTTTATTTTTAGGTTTAAATCATGAATAGGATATTCAAATATATTTTATAGGTGTTAGTCAGTTGAAATAATATGTCGAAAAAATATACACATTTACATGATTATTTTGACTCTATAGTACATGTTGTTGACAAAAATTACGTCAAATTTATGATTATTTATCGTGGATTTGTTAAATTGAAACTATAAAAGATTCACCGATTTATAGGGTATATATTAAGTCACCATAACCAAAGTTTCACTTGATGTTGATATACTATAGATTCAGACGTAGGAATGACCCTAGAACATATTTGAATATGAAAACACAAAAAATATAAAAAAAATGTACTCGCATACATGTAAACGAACGACGCAAAATTTGGATCAAATTTTCTGCCCAAATATGCAAAACAATTCCAAAATTCTTATAATTCATCTACCGTACTATTCAACTACAAACAACAAACAAACACACAAATATTTTAATCATGTTAATCAAGAAGTCTATGTTTCAATGGCCATTCATTTCATTTCCGCGTTATTCTAACGCGTTAGTCAAAATAACGCGTTATTTTGTTCGATTTTCGCGTTATTTTGATGATAACGCGATAGTTTGATAAACCACACGTCAATAACGCGTTAGTTTATAACACAATAATTTAATTTATGTAACGCGATATTGAAAAAAGTAACGCGTTAATTCACTTTAACGCGATATATTAATCACAAATGACACAAACGGCCAATCAGCATATGAAGATAATAAATCACGCGTTATTACAACAAATTTACGCGTTACCTCACAAAATAACGCCTCATATGTGGTTTATAAAACTATCGCTTTAGTTTCATACATAACGCGATAATTTGTAGTTTTAACGCGTAATTGCATCAAAATAACGCATTATTTTATCAACATTACGCGTTCTTTTGACTAACGTGTTAGAATATGACATGAACGGCCATTCATATCCATGAGTCGAATAATCGATATATTTTCAGATACAATGATGAAATTGATTGCGTGATTAGAATGTTAAAACACAAATGTCTCAAGAAACTAATAACAATGAAAAACATAACTTGGTTTTGGACAGCGACAAAAATCGCTTACAACGCATACCCAATCTGTACAAAGCCACACACCAAATTTGAAACCACTCCATCCTGTGAATTATGTGAATAAAATATTCGGGCGGGTGGACGGATAAGGGATTCCAATATATCATCCACTATTTGAGTGGAGTATAATAATTAGTCAGGTATAGGCACATGGTAATGGAAATTAAAACATATTCAGTTTATTATTTTATGCAACGTATCTTCAATAGGTGAAGTACCGGCATGGGGGAAAATTCAACATGTGTACACGCATACCAAATCCAGCATATACTCATTTTTCCCCGGGGGAAAAACTACCATATACTAGATTTTCCCGGGGGAAATATGAGTATATACTCAGTTTGTCGGAGGGAAAACTAGTATGTAACACCGGTATACGAATCAATAACGAATCAAAGTGGTCAATTTTATAAATTCAAGATACGATTAAAGGCCCCTTTGATTTCCAACGATTTAAAAATAACCTATAATTAGCACGAACTCGGTCACCTTAGCAGTGGTCTTTTCACTCTATGTATTGAATCGGAAATTCTATATCAAACTAAATATTAGTAATTGTCTGTTTTTAAGTTAAAATGATTCATTCATTTAATTATCGGGAACATCGATTGCTTTGATCAATGTTCTGTTCTGTCAATTTTAATTGACCACTCGTAGATTTGCGTAAATGGTGTTATGATATAAGATGTCAACGAATAAAAAGAAGATATATAATTTTTTAATTATTTATGTATTGTTATTTTATATTTTATCATATACAAATACCTTGCTTTAAGTTATCATAACTTTTATCTTTTTCACAGTGAAATGTGTACATCTCTTTTAAAAAGATTATTAGGAAATCTAAAGTTAAAAAGTTCATGTATGCTATACGTCGAAGATTCGACCAACTCACTCAACACTTTTCCCAAATGACAAGAATATTGTACGACTTACTCGCAATTTTGGGGAAATGGCAAAACGTGTTTGGCCAGCTCGGTAATAACGTAAATCCATATCTCAACATGTTGGACATGTCTTTTTAGCTCACCTGACCAAAGGCCACGAGAGATATTGCCGTCATTTGGCGTCCGTCGTGAACACTATGAAAACAATTTTTATCTCTGAAACTACTGAATGGATTTGGATGCAACAGGGTATGCTTGTTTCGTGGGGTATTCTGCACAAAATTTGTGCTTCGATTTTCGATCTGTTGAAAAACCTGGCTGTCGTTACTAAAGATAGAACATACCGGTCTAAACGAAGATTTTTGTATATATCTGATGAAACCTTTACTCAGTCAAATTCTGACATGGATAAACGTGTTAAGCATGATCAAATATATCAGTCATGAAATTTTTGTGGAAGTTCCTTATGTCTTGTAGGAGTTATGGTCCTTTTAAGATGTATGTTTTGAAGTTAAAAATTTTAAATCTTCTCTTCTGGAACTACTGAATGAATTTGGGTATTTTGCACAAAATTTGTGCTTCGATTTCTGATTTGTTGAAAAACATGGCTGTTGTTACTAAGGATAGAACGTGGGGATCTGACAGAAGATTTTCGTATATTTATCAAAAACCGTTTACCTTAGCCAAATTCTGACATAGGATGAAAGTGCTCAGCATGATGAAATCTATCTGTCGAAACTTTGTTGCATTACATTATCTCTTGTTGGAGTTATTGCCCTTTTAAAACGTTTTTGAGCTTATCTTGAATTTAAAGTTTACACACTAGTAACCCGCTTTTGATCTGAAACGGCCATATCTTTCTGAACGGGTCTTGAAACTCTTAACTTAATATTTTAAGAAAAAATCAAGATTTCCAGACCTGTGTTCAGACAATTTCGCTTGCAGTCAATCAAGACATGTTCAGACCAGACAAGATTATTCAAGAAAAACCTGGTCAAAGGCGTTTCAGACCCGTTCAGACAGAATTGGATCTGTTAAGCCCAGGTAAAAATTTCTGTTCAGACATCTTATCGATCTGTTCAGAATTTCAAGACCACTAACATCTTCACACTTTCTGACGATAAAATAGTACAACTTTTCAACAAGAGTTATTCCCCATAAATATCGTATTTGAATCATTATATGCAAATAAACATAGTAGTAATCTACATGATCTATGTATAGCTAAGGTTCAATAATAATAAAATATGTTGTTTAATAAGTTTGTATCTTGCAAATAAAAATTTATCATGTATCGGTCACTAAATTATTACCGAATAAAAAATAATCAACTTATAAAGATAAATATTCAATATACAGTAATTCTCCGGAACTTAACATATATTTATAAAGAATACAGACTAGATATCGTAAATAGGTTGACATTTACATTTTCCTACAAATTACAAAATACATAACTATTATGCCTGTAAGGTATGCTGCGTGCGCGTAATTTATATATCAAATTTGTTAATTGTCCTTCCAACTACCCGAAGAGATTCACCTGGAATCTGATAGTCGTATATTGCTTGTATATTCTAATACAAGAAGTCAACAAACGGTTGTAGCTCAACTCCGTTCACGGAAACAGCGGATTTTTTACGATTTTTCGGTCGTTATTACATTCGAAGTACAAAGTCATAAAAAAATCATTCAAGCTGATCAGTCTTGTAATAATGTTGTATGACCGTACTCAGTTTAATTGTTCACATAAACTGAAACGACTTTTATTGTGTTAAATTAGTCTCAGATTAACGAATACAAAATACTTTTAAAAAACTACTTATCTGGAACCAGCCTGCGTAATATAGCATATTGCGTCGAAAATGCAGTAGTCTTAAAACCGATTTATTTAGATGTATAATTATAGATAATTGTGATTGCGGAAATGCTTTGGAAACTATCGAACATTTCTTTTTAACATGTACTATATATATATAGATTAGGGAGAAGATTTGATACAGGGAATGCGTAATCTTAACTTTAAAAAATACCTTTACGGTAACAATGATATGGATAGCGAAAGTAATGCCACTATCTTGGTGGTAATAAAATTAATTAAGATCCACGGCGATTTGTATTAATTTATTGTTAATATATGTACGAGGTTACGTCTGGGAAGAAGAATTCGGATG